>NDXB01020460.1:0-77741 GCA_002631895.1 Agapornis roseicollis | reverse complement strand
TGGGGGGGGGGGGTTGGGAGGGGGATGCTCACTATTTCCTCTGTCACATTTAGTGCATTGAACAGCCTACAGTCACCTGCCTGGGGAAGAAAAGCCGAAATCTGGCCTGCATAAAGCTCTTTTTAAGCTAAGGCTTCTGCCAGGACTTCTGGAGTACAAGCACACACAGCCTTGCTTGTTCAAGAGCCGTTTTACAGGTCAGAAACAGTGCAGTGTTGTCCGATAGCTGTGCTACCATTATTCCCCAGAATGAGCCTTAGTAATAGCTGATGCACTCTGGAGAGCTCCTGAAGCCTCATTCGGCACCAGCAGATAACGAAGCAGCGGGTCCTATCTCCCCATGATTTGCAGAAGTGAGCATGGAGATCCCTTTTGCTCTTCTGCTTTACAAATGTAGAATAACAAGTTGACCAAACTACCGGCCTTTAAACCACTTTTCCCCTCTTAAAACCCTTTTAACACTCTGCCTTAGGCACTGGCAAAGCACTGTTAAGGTTTTCCTGCCTTGAGGATATAACTATCTGTTGTACTTGGGACTTGCCTGAGCCAGGGAGGTTGGTTAATAGCATCAGGCAGTTCAATCCAGTTCAATTTGGGCTCTGACTTGCAAAGATCAAGGCTGATAGGGGTTCCTGTTGCAAGTTGTGTCCTCAGGCATCTCCTATGTTCCTGCTGGCTGTTTCTAGCAAAGGATGGCTTGCAACAAAGGGAGAGCCCTCTAGGATGGGGCAGGCATGCAGCGAGCTCACCAGCAGTGCATTCTAACCTGCCTG
Organism: Agapornis roseicollis; assembly: GCA_002631895.1. Classification (NCBI taxonomy): domain Eukaryota; kingdom Metazoa; phylum Chordata; class Aves; order Psittaciformes; family Psittacidae; genus Agapornis; species Agapornis roseicollis. Next base: position 76,968 of record NDXB01020460.1, on the reverse strand, counting down.
CGTTTGCGACTTGGAGCCTGAAGATTTTCCTTGTCTCCCTTCTACGGCATCACTCCAGGCTGTGGGAAATTTCAGGCCAACAGGAAATACCTTCAGACAGCTCCAGCAAGTGGGATCATAATGAAAAAGGCTGCATGGTGCTGAGGCTGGCGTTGGCTGATCATAAATTCGGTGCTGTACCTGTTAAACCAGGCTGCCCCGTCTGGCACTGCCAGAACAAGTGTAACCATGTAAAGGTGTTATGGGCATGCAAGTTTGGCCAATTAAAATAATAATGGTGTGCTGGAGCTGTCAAGACCTAGGCCATGCTTTGTGGGGACCAATTCACGTTTCCAAGTCTGCTTGCAGAACTTCTGGCCAAGGATGTTGCTCCTTCTGTTAAAGGACTGGGAAGAGGAATAGGAGCAAGGAGCTAAGCATCACTTAATGGTTATTGGATGTTTTGTGTAATACCTGGGCTTCAGTTCATGGCATCACTGTGCTGGTGAGGAATCCTTCCTAGGGTTTACAGCACCATATTTCTGGATCAAGAGTACCAGCCATGCATTTTTCCCTCTGAGCATCTCCCCTTTATGAGAGGAGCATGGTGCTCGAGAGGCATGAGCAGAGGAGGGCAGATGACCGATCACTATCATCTACTGACTTTGGAGCCTTTCCGTGGGCAGCAGAAGGACTCCTTTATGGCATTATGTTTACCAAAGCTGTCTAGAGGGGGTTATTTAAACAACAGTGGTTTTAACTGTGCTCTTGACATAATTTTTCTCCAACTGCAGCCTAAATACCAGCCTCTTCTCTGAACTGAATGACTCTTACAGTTGTAGCATGCTTTTAAGGTGCAATTGTTCCCTTCATAAGCACCTGTGCTGTTTAGAGCTGCCTAGCCTGATTTCTACAGCAAGGCTCCAGTGTATACCAAACCCTCTATGAGAAACAGCATTTGTAGAAGCGTATGTAGACACTGGGTTCTAGGCTGGATCTGCTGTGTGAAATGAGGACATGCAGAGCAGGAGAGGGGTTCTATGAGACCAGGCTGCTAAGATTGTGGCTGTTTCCCCATTGGTTCTGCTAGATACATTTATTTTCCCAATGTACAGTCTTGAGCTGTGTGTGAGGGTCAGGAGAATCTAAGGTGCAGTAAAAGCGGTAGTTTCCAGTACTGAACAAAATTGACTGTTTGGGAAATGTTCATCAGAAGCAACTCATCCATTCACATACTGGTTTCTTTGGCTCTTGTGGGGAAGATGCATTCAAATGTGGTGGCATAAAGTGTTAGCGTCCCAGTGCTGAGCCCTGTCCCTTTGCCAGAGGAGTAGAGACTCCTTGTTTCTAATAGGTGGAGAGGTGGGTCTCTGAACATGCTTGCATGAGGAATTGCAGAAGAGGCTGGACAACACCGGTTCCTGGGAGGTGCAAGAGGTTCAGTTCAGTGCTTGGCTTTTGGAGCCTTCCTGAGCACTTCCTGAGATCGTGTGTCATCCCAAAACCTTGTTGCAGTTTGGTAAGAATCTGCCAAAAATGCATCATTCTATCAGTCCGCTGGTAGGGGTGGCAGTTGGATCTCAGAAACTGAACTTGGGAGCATCATCCTGGAGGGGACAGAACTGATCTCACTTGGTCAGTTTGATATCTCTTGGCTTTCCTGCAGAGCTTTTTGGGGTCATCTGTGCTTGAGCTGCCATTCTCTGCTTGGCCAAGCTCAAGAGATGGTGGTCAGTGTAAACATGGCAGATTAGCCAAGCGTGCAGTAGCTTTGTCAGCACTTTGTGTCTGTGGGAGGACAGTGACCTCGGCATGAAGCTCTGCTAGTTTTAATCTAAGCCTTCAGGTTGAGTTCACGCTAGGTTGGGGCTTTGGCTCAAGGAGTTGTGGTAATTTTGATCCAGTTCAAGGTAACTTGAAACTGGGTTTGTATGTTACAGTAGAGCAGTTCCAGTTGGAAGGGACCTACAATGACCATCTAGTTCAACTGCAGGATGCCATGGCTTGGGCACTGTTGTCAGCTGGGGCACAGTGCAGATAACTGAGAGATGGACTGTGAAGGTCATGTAGGTTGACATTTCCCTTTTCCACAGCCCAGAGCATCCCTTGTAGCAGTGATGGGCTTTTTCCCTCCTGTTCCTCTGCAAGCCTCAGCACTACCAGTCAAATCAGTCTAAAAACACCTTCACTTCTGACTAAAGAGATTATTTGTGCAAAGCAGCTCTTGAGTTAACAGCACCAGGAGCTTAAGATAAGTTTACAGCAAAAACTTGCTCTTCACATAGGAGGTGCGTCCTTTCCAGCTAGGCAAGCCTACTTTCACCTTATCCTTAACAGCACAGAGTAGGTGGTTCAGGAGACAAGTAGGTTTTGTGGCAGGAGGAGCAACAAAGACTTTGCAGAGGATTGGAGCTGGTTACTCAGGGTGAGCAGTGGAAGGCCTGTGGAGGGTGAGCAGTGGTGGTGGGAGCTGCTGCTCCCATGTTGGGTACACACATGGTCCATCATGGTGGTGTTTGGTATGGGGCCTGTAAAAAGCTGGTTTTGCCGTTGCAGTGTTGTGGAAGGGAGAGGTGGGACAGCCCAGCTCATGTTAAATGTCAGGGGCAGAAGCTTGTTCTCCTGTGGATGTCTCCTGCTTTGTGTAAAATCTCATCCTTCCTTCACTATAAATGAGTTGCTTTGCAAGCTGCAAATGTGATTATTAAATAAACCTTCTTTTTTAAGTGAGTCTTGAAACCTTTTGATGTGTGAACAGTCCCGTCGCGTGATTGCGTGGCCACAGGAATCTGCTTCTTATTTTCAAAAGGAAAAACTCAAACCAGGGGAGAAATTCCCAGGAGGGAAGTTCAGCAGCTTTCAAAGAGTTCTGCAGCACTTTGTGTGTGGGCAGAAGGAGTTCTCTCCTGTCAAAACAGGCAGGCTTCTTTCTGTAAAATCCCTCTGGGCTTTGCGATAGGCTCCAGACCTGTGGTCCCTTCTGATGGTGCCGTGTAGTTATCTGCACCACGGGAAGCCAGCAGCGCTGTGATCCAGCTTGACAAAGAAGTTCATATTACCTCCTTAGCAATGGTGATAGCTTGGGTCTTCCTGGTGTTCAGCAATCCCAAACACACCATGATCAGAGCCCATGTGGCTGTGCCCAAGAACTGCAAAGGGCGTAGAGCACCTTGGGGAGCTGCTTGAAGCACCTCTTGCAATGCATGTCCCCAGCTTGTGAACTTCCTTTCCATTCCCCACTGCTTGCCTTTTCCATGTACTGCCTTCTCAAGTAAATAAGTATGTATTCCTATGGTGAAACTCTCAAAGGTTTCTTGCATCTGAGAGAGTTAACAAGTACTGGCCAGGGTGGCAGAGCGGAAACCTTCCCAGTGTCATTGTGTGCAGCCACTTCAGTTGCAGTCCCATTGCTTTAGTCAAGCAGATTAAGATGTGGGAGCATGTGGGACTTGCAGCCAGTGAAGAAACCAGCATGGTCTCTTGCTGCCAACAGAACAGGCATGATCGCTGTCCAGATGTACATCAAACCCAGCTGTGCTGCCCTTGGTAAACCTCAAACACTTCTTCTCTGGCAAAGAGCAGGACAAGCCACAACAGACAGGCTCCTGTCTACCTGGTAGTGGTGAGTTGGGGCACTCAGCTCTTTGGAGGAGAACAGTAGCAGCTCCAAAGTCCTGCTCACAGCTTGGAAACATGTCTGATTCCTTTGTTAGATGTTGGGCTTAGCAGTCTCCAGCTGAGCTTGTAAGAGGTAACAGACTGTGCCCCTGGAAGAGCTTGCAGTTGAATGGAAAGCAATGACCGGATTTTGCCAGCAGCCCCATGCTTGCACATTTTTGCCTTCTAGAGTGAGAGGACAGCATGGAGATACTCATCAGTGGTGTTCAAGAAAGCACATGCTTTATCACAACATGATTCAGAACATCGGCACAAGCAGGAGCAGGCAGAGCCCAGGCTCTAGCAGCACTTCCAGGAGTGTGAGACAGCCAGAGCTGATGCCAGAGCAAGCATAGCTGTCAGTGAGCTGCGAGGTGGATTTTGGTCCCTCTGGTCCCTTCAGCTCCAGGATTTTCTGATTCTGAGGACTCCAGGGAGAATATCACTAGCTAATGCAATTTGAGAGCCATCACTCAGTGAAACCCCGTGAGGGAACTCAGCACCAACTCGCTCCCACCTTTGCTGAGCCCATGGCTTTTGCCAAAAGAACTGCTGTGCTCAGGTGTTTGTTCCCATCTTTTACTTACACCAAAATGTTAGTTTTCAGTGAAGAAATATCATCATGCATGCATTTGCCCTGGCTGCCCTCACAACCAGCATGGCATGCATTTGCCCTGCTGCAAACCCAGGTAGTGCCATGGTCCTGAATGAGGCATCTCCATGGCAGAGAGCAGACAGGCAGATGAGGAGCAGATCAGCTGGGAAACCTCCTGTAGATTGAGCTGTGTGTGAATTTAGGGGTCAGGTAAGGATATAAAAGAGGCACTCAGCCAGCCAGGCTGGGTTTGTGTTCATCTCCTCCTACGCCTACATGTAGGAGTCTGCTCCAGGGAAGGGAACATCTGCAGCCTGTGCTGACTGCATGAGGATATCTCCATTAGCTGCAGTGAGAGCCTGGAGAGGGGACTTGGACCTGGGCACCTGCGGTTCAGTAGGCTCCAACCCTTCCTGGGAATTCACAAAGCCCTCTTGCTTTGTGAAGCTCTATCCACAAAGCGTCTCTCATGATGGATGTAGGTGGCAGAGCAATGTGCTGCCACTGTAACGTGGTTTTCAGTGCAAAGTAAGGAGCATCCTGTGAGAACCACACACAATCTCTTCTCTGTACACAGGACAGACTTGCTGGACCCTGGGAGCTGCTGCTGAACCCCACGACAAGAGCAAGACGTGAAAGAAGCAAGCCCTGAGTGGGACGCTGGTTTTCTACCACCTCTGAATTCAAAAGGAGACATGAGTGTAGAGGCAGCTGAGAGATGGCACAGCCTCCTCTTTGCTTCTGCACCAGGAACTATTTCTGCTAAAAGGGCTAGTTTGCTTCTTATATTTAATATTAGTTTTCCATTCAGCAGTGGAAGCTCATGTATAGTATGTGATTATTCACGTCTGACTGCAAGCTAGGCTGGACATTACTCTTCCCAGTGCTAGTTCCTGCCATGCTAGTCTGTGGGCAGGAATATCTTTTTCCATGTTGCCAGGAGAATCAGCATCGCATAGAGGGTAAAATACTTCACAAGGTCCTGGGACATATGGATGTAGCATTCAGCTACCGTGCAACCTCCTGCTAAGTTTCTGGGGACAAGATCTGTTGCCTATTAGATGTTTGTGCTCTGTCTGGCACAGCAGGGCAGTCTGGGTGTTATTTTTATAGCAGTGTTAAATAACTCTTGTCTACAGGGTTTTGGAGTTAGGAGGGAAAGGGCCTATTCAGTGTGACTTGGTATGTAATACGGGAGATGTTGTGTGCCTCTGTGGCCTCATGTGTGGCTTCACCAACCCCAGCACTGCCTCTCTGTGGTGTCCTGGTGTTGAACAGACCTCCACAGACATTTCAGTGAGGGATGTCTTCACTGGAAGCATTCACATGCGGTTGAGTTGAATCCTACCCAAAAGCTATGATAGGACCTACTTCCCATGCTCCTAGGAAGGGTCTTAATGGTGTCTTAATGCTTTACACTGAAGGAGCTTCTCTTTAAAGAAGAGTTGCCTGCCCAAATGTGTGTCCTGGTTTCAGCAGGCATAGAGATAATTTGAGAGTGGATGCCCAAAAGCACCTGAAGTGCTGACTGTACCCGCTACGGGTCTGTTTCTGCTGTGAGATATCCTGTCATACAGCTTTGGAAAACAAAGCAAAGGCACCCAGGTGGTGGGACAGCTCAGAAGCCTCTTTTGTTCGCTTTTTGCTCTTGAAAGGCAAAATGGTGTTCCAGAGGAAAGGTTAAGGCACAAGAAAGCTTCCTTGTGATAGTGACACCTGAATTCAGGGAGTTAATTGCATGACCCGCCTTGCCACACTCCCCATTCCTGAGGCTTGATGGCTGTTTCCAAAAGGAGAATGTGAAGAGTCCATTCAGAGGTTATCTAGCTCGGCTTGGCAGTATCCCTGTTTGTGCATCACGGTGGTCTCCATCGTGCAGTGTCCAGGGTTCAAAACACTCGTGTGGATGAATTATGACTTGAAAAACAAGACCTGCACAAGGAGTGCTGCGGCAAGTCTTGAGGCCAGGTCAGCAAGGAAGCAGTTAGCTTCCAGCCTTAATCAAGGAGAAAATTCAATCAGATGTTGTATTTTCTGGCTGCTAATAGTAGTGGGGATGCAGCCACAAATGGAGAAATGCATCACATATTTTAAACCCCCTGTATGAGACTTTCTGCTGGGAGGATAATAATGGCACAAGCTCAGCAAAGTACAAGGAGGTACTCTGAGGCAAATGAACTCCTGCGGATAGCAGAGAACAAGGAAAGAAAAAGAAAGGAAAAAAAACCCAGCTGGGTTGGAGCAGAACGGAATCCTGGAAATACTCCAGGTTTTGGAAATCGGTAGGCTTCTGGTTCTTGATGGATCCCTCATGGAGCTTAACAAAGACAGGAATATAAAGATATGTTAATGCTTTTTTTGGGAGTTGTTTGCCTCTGTTGTGGAGGACGGGACTTTGCCCTCAAACCTAAAAATAGGGATAATTGTTGTAATCCTAAACCAAGGAAACACACCAGCTGACTGCACGGATTATAAGCCTGTCTCCTCAACACCTGGGGATCATGGGGTGAACATAGGAAGAGGGTGTGTTTTGAATGCTGCTCCCCTGATCATCATGTGTGATGAAATAACAGCGGGTGATGTGAGTGACGGTGGAAGGACCAATTTGGAAACCCATTGCCCTTCATGAGAGGTACTCTGAGGATGGATATGAGGAAGCTGATACTTTCCCTGGAGGTCCGATCATAACTGTGGGCTTCTGTGGAAGACAGCTTTTGCAAGGGAAGGAGATGACACCTTTTCAATGTGTCTTAAACTATCGACTGCCGTCGTCTTGCTGTAGATGCAACCAATGCAGAGCCCTGACTCAAGCTGAAATTCCCTTTTAGTTTTAAAAAATGAAGGCTAGCAGCATGCTTTTTGCAAGAGGTATCCAGGTCTGAGTCACACCTCCACGTTAGTTTGAAAAGAGAGCATCTCCGCCAATGTCCTCACAGTACGGGTAGCTTTCTTGCTTGCTGAGAGCCATTAGGATGGTCTTGAAGCCTGAACACAGGTTCAGGCTGTTCCCCATGATGTCAGGATTAATTTTTCTCTTTAATCAGTGTCAATGGGATTAGAATAAGGATTTTGTGATGTAGAAACAACTGTTGGAAAGAGCCTTCATCAAGGAACAGTAGCTCTGCAGGGTCCTGCTGGCCACCAGTGCCTAGCTTCAACTGGGGTCTTTAGGTACCATTCAGGATGTGTTGAGATCTATTGTGTAATCCAGCAGACAGTATATCATTTCCTTACCGCACCTATACAAGCACTCCCAAAGAAATCCTAGGTCCATCCAAACTGCCTGTTTTGATGCACACTGGGAGCAGGGACCATTCTCAGCAGGCAGTTTGGGTGTGATGACGTTGTTCTGAATGCCCTAATAGCTTAACAGCAGGGCCTGTAGAAAGGTCCCTGGCTCTGGTTTTCTCCTGGAGCTGCAACTCGTAGGCTCCAAAACCAGTCAAAAATTAAAACCATATAGTGAAGAGTCCAGATTGGGAGATGCAAGATGGATGGTGGCTGTTTGATTCATTCCATGTCCCATACCATGCTGTTTCTCTTTTTGTGTTTCTCTTTTGAATCCATACCCAAGAGATAGTTTTCCAAGTATCTTTCTGTGCTGGATAATTTCTTCTCACCCCTCAATCTTTTCCATCCCAAATCTCCCCCATAATATATTAGGTTGGTTTTGGTGGGTTTTCCTGAATTTGTGGCCGATAGCACCCTCCATTCATGCAAAAAAAAACCACTCCCGATGGGAGCTGAGCTTACTTTCTCCAACATCATGGCTTCAGCTTGCGTGCTGCTTCTGCACTGGTGACCTGTGGATGATTCAGCGAGTCATTTTGGATTCACTGAAATAAATGGAGATAGTTTGAGCAGTCTGCGTCTCTGTTTACCTCTCTGAATGGGCAGCCAGTTTCAGAACAGGAAAATGGGCAGGAGCAGGACTCAGGGCTGCAAAGGCGATACTGGTCTATGCACTTACCACCCTACAGTTGGCATGCAGATCAGCAGTGCCTCTAACCAGCCGTGAGACTGGAGGTTTTAAGGCTGGGTGGAGTTGTCATGTGTAACACAACTGTGTCTTCATTAGGTCTGCTAGATGCTACTGAAAAATTAATAATGCACTTATGGGTCTTGGTTAAGGAGCGTGCTCTGGGCAGTGAGTGAATGTCCCTGTTGACGGTGCCTGGAAACCTGGAGAGCTAAGTGTCGATTGCTATTTATTCCCTTTTATTTAGCATCTATATTTAATGCTTCACCTCTTTCAATGGCTTTGCAAATATGAACGAATTAATTGGAAAGTTACTGCAGTGCACGTAACAAGTAGAGCCCTGCTAATTAGTCTGGGGGTTGACATATCTCTATTCAACAGGCTACTTCAAGTGCTCATGTTTACTCTTTCTTCCTTTCAGTCCAAGTGCTGCTTTCAGCTACACTTCGCTGATGGGGGAAATCCAAGATGCAGCAAACCTGCCTTCTGAAGGGCTTTTCTTAGAAAGGAAAAGCAGAACCCCTGAGCACTAGAAAGTGGAGTTACACTGATGCATTTAATTTCCTGATTTAAAATGAGTTAAACTTGTTATTCTTTCTTTCTTTCTTTTCGCTCTTTTGTTTGAATACTGATCAGATAGCCTTAAAACCATACCTGGCTGGGAATGTATCTCTAATTAATTGTATTGCAGCAAATGAGACCATTTCAATAAATCCTTCATGCACATTTTAGACCTTAATCAAGTGGTAGCCTATTTGACAGTAGCAAGGTAATTTCACCCCTGTTGGCATAAGACTTATTCCACAGAAGTGATTAATGAATTAGGAGTTGTAAGTCATTGTTATTACAGTCACTTTGAGGTGCTTTTCTCTTTTGCATCCATGCCCAAGAGATAGTTTTCCAAGTGTCTTTCTGTACTGGATAACAACTTCTCCATCCTAAATCTCCCCCATAATATATTAGGTTGGTTTTGGTGGGTTTTCCTGAATTTGTGGCCGATAGCACCCTCCACTCATGCAAAAAATGGATGGGAACAGAGCTTGCTCTCTTCGTCATCATGGCCACAACTTGCATGCTGCTTCTGCACTGGTGACCTGTGGATGATTCAGCGAGCTAGCCCTTGAAACAAATGGAGATGGTTTGAGTGGTCCATGTCTCTCTGAATGGACACGTCCACCTTTCCTTAGTGACCTGGGTAGGAAACCTTACAGCATCTACCCAAGGAGATTTCAAAGATGCTGGGCTGAGAACAGCCCTAGCTTTTTCTTGCTATGTAACTCAGTAGATCATCCATGGTTTGAGGATGGTATCATATAAATTAGCATTGGTGGTGCAGTCTTCAGTAGTATTCCATTGCTGTAAGAGTCCTCTAATCTTTCCTTTACTGCACCCCTTTAGTTTCATATGATATATTGCCTTCAACTCCATGTAGCTCCAGAAACAGGATTGAGATGCATGGTAGCAAAAATGCACTAAACCAGCCAAAAGTAGCCCAAGTAAGAAATGAAAGGTAATGCAGAAGAAGTTAAAATGACCCAAACCCTAGTAATTGTCAAGGGTGGGGATTGAATGGGGGTGTTGGTTGGTTGGTTGTATTTCTCCATGAAGGTGTGGAGTGGGGCTATTCTTTAGACCTTGTATTTCTTCATTTTGCTCTTGCCTAACTCAGAGAGCAACTTTCCATGATCTTTCTGTGTAGTCAGAGGTTCAATACACCACCCTGCTCATTTGTGCATGTGCTTACAAGTCCAGGAGGTTGCAAGGGTTTTCTGACAGTACAGACATCTGCATTTTCCTGCTTTGCAGACAGAGCCAGCCAATAGCCTGCCTCACTTGTGGTGTGTTGTTCATGTCCTAAATCTAAAAATCTCCATGCCCAGGTGAAACAAGTCTCTGGTCCCATCCTTCCTCTTCCTGCTTCATCTTCTCTTCTGCCATTCTGGCAGCAGGAATTACCCTCTGACTCTGCCCTTATTGCTGTGCAGGGACCACCAAGCTCCTTCCTGGGTGTTTTCTGTCTGAAACCCTGCTATGATCTCTCAGATGCTACTTTCCCAGCTCTCCTGGTCCTTCCACTCCTCTAAGACACCACCTCCAGGATGATGATGATGATGATGATGCTTTGTAGCCTCCTGGGGTACATGCCCGGCACCAAGATGTTCTAACACAGCTGTTACAGAGGCTGGGGAGATGCTCTGCTGGAGATAAACATGTTCGGCACACATCAACTGCTACACAGCTGCTGTTTTATCCAGCATCAGCCTTGGATAATCCCCTGTGCCTTTAAACGTGATGCACATCAAAGCCAAACAGTGCAGAGGAATTCCCCCTTCCCGCTCCCGCCTCCCAGCCCTCACTCCCTCCTCTTACGTTTAAATTTTAAGAACTGAAGAGTGGATTGCATCTGACACAGATTTGTAGCCGTCTCCATGGCTACAGAGACAGGCAAGTTGTATGTGAAGCGTGTTCATTGTTAAGTTTCTAATTTCAGTGAGGTCACTGAATGGATTTTCTCCTTTCTTTCCACCCAGATCCAAGATACCCTGGAGAAGGATGGGAGCTCTTGGTGCCCCTGCCTCACACTGCTTCACCAGGCATGCTCCCTTGCTGTATCCCTACTATCGTAGGAGCAAACTCACTGGGAAGCACCCTGAGTTTTTGAGATTTTGCTGTTTTTTCCTTATCTTCCCATTCCCATAGGTATTCAGCTCACATCCGCCTCGGCAATTCCCACTGCTCCTTGAGTTTCCTTGGAGCTTTCTGAGATCTCGTCTTCCCTCACTGCTGCCTCCTTCTCTTGCAGCCTTGCAAGCCTAGACATCCCTGGGCATAGACCATTGGTGCACAGCCAGTGGGACGCTGTGCACAGGTTAAGGTGCACAACAGGCATTGCTGGCCACTCATGCACACCATAAAGCACATCCCTGACGTGGCTGTGTTGGCAAATTCTGCTGAGGAAAAAGGATGCAGCATTACCTATGTATTGCATCGAGGAGGAGTGGGACACAGACACCGGTTTCATGGAGTTTTTCCTGTCACTGATGCTTCAAACGTTTTTGGCCTTCCAGTTTGACTTAAAAATGAATTTACAATGAGGTGGAATTTGGTGTTCCACATTAGGATTAATGCTGCTTCCCCTGCCCCTCAAGTCATCCTCTGATGTGTTAGAGAGATACTCTCCCTTATGCATATGCTCTGGTGCTCAAGTGACTTTGCTTATATTTCCCCATGACTGTGGGATTTCCTTCCCTCTTCCAGAAGACATGCAGAAATTCAATGTACAAACTTAGCTGTGCCTGTACGTGACAGGGCTGGTCTTAGGTCTCCTTGATGACAAATAGTAGCTATGATGTGCTATATCCATCATCTCTTTGGTCTTTTCTGTTCAGTGTTTGGAGTAATGTGAGAGCTGTGTTGTAGCCTGCCAAGTGACTTATCTGTAGGGTGAAGCTGAAGGACTGTGTTGCATCTCCCAGGGAACATGGTTGGGCTGGTGGTAGAAGACTGTGTGGATGAGGGAAGGCAACCTGCTGCAAGTTGTCTATGCCATCTATTGGGAATGGTCACTGCCTGGGAGTTGTTTGGGCAAAGTGAGTTTCCATCAAACCCTATGTCACAGACCCTGCTGACTATTAGCAATGTGGATCATTAGTTTCCAAGAGGAGAAACCTGTGCCGTGGCCCTGTTTTGGCTGGCTGTAGGAGCACTTATGCAGTCAAGAAGAGCTTGAGATAGCTGGTGACAAAGCGGGATGTCAGGATGCTGGCCATAGTTTGTCTAGTTTGGCCAGACTGCATGAACAAGGTCAGATGCTGTCAGGGAGTGGTGTGCTCAGGCTGTTCTCCTTAGTGGCTTGGGTTAAACTGGTCTTGTAGCAAAGGCTCAAAACATGGCATTGTAGCTCCAGAAACAGTAAAGAATGGACAACTGGTATGGTCAAGGTTATGAGTGGTCCCATGGACATTGCCTTGTCCAACACTTGATGTTTGTCCTGTACAAAACCTTTATCCCTCTAAGAACCCAGCACCTGTGTTTGACCCATGTGAGAACAAGTCTGCTACAATGTGCAAAGCAGCTTCTCCAGTGGGCTGGCAGGGAAAGAAGAGGCCATCTGGCCTCTTGTTGTCTTTTGATCCCAATATAATACTCTTCCATTGGGTAGTCAATGGATTTTACCTCCTCCTTGTTTTATGAATGACATGCATGTCCCATGAATATACTTTGAAAGCCTGAAGAACAGCAGCCATAATCTCTTTTAAACTGCAAGCCAAACAGGATGGTTTTGCAACAAACACCACCTCTGCAATCATTGACAGAGATGATTCTTCAAAACCAGAAAAGAAATCATTCTTTTCTGGTTTTGACTGCAAATGGAAAGCAGGGCAAGATAGTACATTTGAACTTCAGTGCCCTTTGCTACCTTTAAATGTTCTACATCAGTGGGTCAGTTAGTAGCCTGGCTGAAAACCCCATGGGTGTGCTAATTGAATTAAACTCCTTCCTATAAAGCACTGGACTCTTAAGGTCAATGTGCAATGAAACACATAGCCATAATTGAGGGATTCGTTCACTCATGTGCATGCTGGAAGACAGTCTTGTCTGATTGATGTACCTACTGATGCGCTCCTTGAGTAAGGATTTGCCTGACATTTCAGGACCAGCTGGTTTGTTTGGGAAGGTTTTCATGCTTCCTATGCCAAAATACTATTCCCTCTCAGAGTAGCCTTTTCAGGTATCAGATGTGTTTGAAACAAAATGCAAGGTTTTTTCTCACTAGTGATGTTAAGTGACAAGCTAGTCCCTCCAGTGTAGCCTCACATCAGTTCTTCACCTTTTATCACTGTCTGGAGGGATGGGTTTTGTGGTAACCAGCCTCCACTGACCTGCTCTGATTTACCCAAAGAAGCAATATATCCCTCCATTTGCAGTACTTGGCCAGTTTCAAAATAGGCAGTGAGGAGTTCCCAGGGTATTTTTTCAGGGAGACAAAGGAGCAGTTGACTAAAACAGAGAATAAATCCCATCAGAGGAGTGAGGAAGAACACCCCATGCTGGAGACTGATGTTCTGGAGCTCTAGAAATGGCAGATGGCAACAGATAAGTGAAGGTCACCGCACTGTTGTCTCCAGAGCAGCTCAGAGTTGAGTGTGTATCACAGAATCACCAGGTTGGAAGGGACCTCTAAGATCATCAAGTCCAACCCATGCCCTACACCTCCACTAAACCATGTCATCAAGTGCCATATCCAGTCTCTTTTTAAACACATCCAGGGATGGTGACTCCACCACCTCTCTGGGCAGACCGTTCCAATATTTTATTATTCTTTCTGTGAAAAACTTCTTCCTAACATCCAACCTGTACCTTCCTTGGCGCAGTTTGAGACTGTGTCCTCTCGTTCTGTCCATTGCTGCCTGATGAAAGAGACCAACCCCCACCTGTCTACACCCCCCTTTCAAGAAATTGTAGAGAGTGACAAGGTCACCTCTGAGTCTCCTTTTCTCCAGGCTAAACAACTCCAGTTCTCTCAATCTCTCCTCATAGGGCTTGTGCTCCAAGCCCCTCACCAGCCTCGTTGCCCTCCTTTGGACATGCTCAATCATTTCCACATCATTCTTAAACTGAGGGGCCCAGAACTGGACACAGTACTCAAGGTGCAGCCTCACCAGCGCTAAGTACAGGGGAAGAATAACCTCCTTGTTTCTGCTGGCCACACCATTCCTAATACAGGCCAGAATGCCATTGGACTCCTTGGCCACCAGGGCACACTGCCGGCTCATGTTCAGCTGGCAGTCCACCAATACCCCTAAGTCCCTTTCTGCCTGTACACTGTCCAGCCACACTGTCCCCAACGTGTAACAATGCAGAGGGGTTTTGTGGCCAAAATGCAGGACTCGGCACCTAGACTGATTAAATTTCATCTTGTTGGCCTCTGCCCATCTCTCCAACCTATCCAGGTCTCTCTGCAGAGCCCTCCTTCCAAATGATCGACATAAGCTCCCAGCTTAGTGTCATCTGCAAATTTACTGATGAAGGACTCAATACCCTCATCCATGTCATCAATAAAAATACTGAACAAAACCGGTCCCAGCACAGACCCCTGAGGGACACCACTGGTGACCGGCCGCCAGCTGGACGCAACACCATTCACCATCACTCTCTGGGGCCAGCCATCCAGCCAGTTCCTGACCCAGCAAAGAGTGCTCCTGTACAGGCTGTGAGCCACTAGCTTTTCCAGGAGTATGCTATGGGAGACAGTGTCAAAGGCCTTGCAGAAATCCAGATAGACAACATGACTTTCCACCAGCAGAAAGCCAGAAATCTTATCCATTTTCTCCCAGGGTTTGTTCTTTTCCCGCTACTTGTAGGCTACAAAAAGGTCATATTATAAGGACAAATCCAGTCCTCAGACTTAGAGAAGGGCTGTTATTACACTGAATCAAAAACAAATCAAATAACACCAGTAGTCCCTCTGTACAGAGAGCTCTAGAGGCTTTACTGTCTCCCTAGGAAAGAAATTACAGTCTGGGGGTTAACTCTTCTGCTTTAGTAGTTTTTCAGAGCTGATTCTGGCTTTGGTGAGGAATATCTCTTCAGATTCTTTGTTTGCTTGCTGACATTTTAATAAAAATATTTTATTTCATGTCTATAAGACTTAAAAAATAATTGGGAGGGAAGGCAAGGGGATAGGTTTTCATCAAGTATTTCATTTTCCTAGGAATCTTTGCTTGGAAAGCATATTTTTTCTGAGAAAGCCTGTGTGCTCCAGGAGCTAAGGATAAACACTCCTGCTTCACCAGGAGAGAGAAGTGGAAAGGCAAAGGATTTGAACAAGTTCATACTCCCCAGATCAAAGAGCAAGAGGCCCCAGACCTACTCCATCGTGGAGGCATCAGCACATGCCCCATCCTGGGATTGCTGCTGAAACCAGGCACCTCCCACAGAGGCTGCTGCCGCTGTTATTGCTCCTTGGCATCTTGTTGCAGATGCTGGCAGTGCCACCATGCTGTGCTTCAAAAAGCATTTGTATTACAAGCTAAATAGGATGTTCTGGTTACAGAGGGGAGTTCCTCACAAAAATGCCTGATCTGTTGTGAATTTATGTTAATTAAATAATTTCTGTTGGCTCCACAAACCTTAGGTTGGCCTCCAGAGTTGCTCTTGGGGCTGCCATGATGTGACGTAGAGAGAGGAGCAGAGAGCCATCAGATAAACCTAGCTAGTCCCAGGGAGTAATATGTGGAGCAGGTAGAGTTGGGCAGTAATTCCTGCCAAGATGCAGGGGCTTCTTAGAAACAGTGGAAGAAGGAAACTCAAGTGTAAACTGATCACAGGATGGGGAATGTAGCATGGAAGTAGAAGAAGGAGGACAAATCAGAAGGATTTCTAGTAGAGACCAGCTTGATGCCGCTGGAACATGGCTCCTATTTCTGGTCTCCCTGGTACATGAAGGGTGAGTCTAGGCTGGAATGGGGTAGAGTTAAGAGGCAGAGTCCAGAGGAGGGGGCTGGACTAGATGATTTTTAAAGGTCCCTTTCAACTCAAACTGTTTTATGATTCTATGACAAAACAGGGTGAGACAGGATGTCCAGATCATCCTAAAATCATCAGCTGGAGGTATAGTGGAAGGGGTTGGGGTACCACCTGGAAACACCCCATGTTTCCCCATGCATTTGAAGCTACCACCAAGGAAACTGCTGTGCCTTGAACCTTGGGGTTGAGGTCTTGCTTTGCTGGGTTATTGCAAGGGGACCAGGGGTTGGTTGAACCCAAGGGTTGAATTTGGTGCTCACCTTGCTCCAGATCCAGTGCACTGTCTACTGCATGTCTAGTGCACTCCAGATAGGCACTGTCCGTGGTCCTGCCTTCCTGTCAATGGCTCTTTCATCACAGCCTGTGATGGTTAAAACCACACCAGGACAGCTACCACCTCCATGCAGCTGAAAGAGAGGAGGGATTAATTAACCTCCTTTATTAGCAGCACAGTAATAAAAATGTTAGCATCCCCAAAAGGTTTACAGAATTAATCACAGCTAGAGCAACAACATGCACAACAACAGGAAAGCATATCCCACACATTGTCTTGATGCTCCCCAGCATGTGCAGATCCACAGTCATGTCCTTGCCTGTGTTCCTTCCCAGAAGTGGTGTTGCAGTGGTACCCAGAGGGCCCAGATGAAATTACCCGGGTGCTGAAGTTGATGCACATCCTTACTGGATGTTGCTTCTCTGAAGGGATATGGCAGCCAGATAAGAGGATTATTCTTCTATAGGAAGATGTACAGGATGACTATGGGACTGCAGCAGTTCTCTGAAACAGAAGGTAAGGGTTAGGAGAAATACATTGGGGCATCACAGTTGTGACTAGATGACTCCCTGTGGGCAAGAGACTTGAGTACAAAGAAGCTTGGAGAGCACAATCAGACTGTGCTGAAGGAGACATCCGTTTTAGGAAGAGCTGAAAATCTTTCCCAGCCTTGCTGACTGTATAGGCTAGGACTGCCATAATTTTGTGCGAATGGAGACACCAATATATAGGTACTGTGCTTAGATACCTCAACCTGGAGCTGAAACCCAGGCTGATGGTCTTGGCTGCTTGGTGGCATGTATCAGTAGTTTCTGCACCAAAATCAATTTCAAACTTAAGAAGAGCCTTTGGAAAGGGAGGATTGTGCTCTCTTGTTTCCAAGAATTCAGACCCAGAAGCTACAGCGTAGCACCCAAATGCTGAAGTGGGGTGAATGGCTCTGTTGGCAGCAAGTGGTGGATCTGCCTAGGAAGGAGGACCTGAAAAGGAAAGTATTATACAGGGTGATATGAAACAACTTCCCCCTTTCACCTGGCTTATAACCCTCTCTCTGTCCCACTGCCAGCTAGGTTGGAGGGAAACAGAGGAGGTTGTAATGTAGCTTGGCTGGGGCCGTTTCTTCCTATCACTTAGGTGTCCATCAGTTTATGTTGCTCACAAGGTATTGCCCTCTGATTTAGAAATGCTTGGTGGAGTGCACGAAATTCCCTGGTTGGTGCCAGACCTCCTCGGTGTCTTTGGGGAGACTTCTCACCTCCTTTTGCTGTTTGCAGCACTTCGGGGTTGATAGCATTTCCGTGCCAGAAGAACTATTGCGTGCAAAAAGCACCTGTCACCTTTCTGCATGGGCTGTTTGTCAGCCCCTGAGCTCCTTATAGTGGATGCTTTTGCAAGTCTGGGTTGTTAACATTTTGCCAGCATGCACTGGAGCTTTTCTAGCAGCACTGCTCATAATTTAGCTAATACCATTGTGTGATTGAGCTCTTCTAGTGTGTGTGTGTTCACTTAACACAGGGGTTTGGGCACATAGTCCTGGCTCTTAAAAGCATCCTCTGAAACCACAGCCAGGAACTGGGGACTGACATTTGATTTGGGAGGAGGATGCTGTTCAGCTTCTGTACAAGGAAATCCAACCCTTTCCAACCTGAGGATCGGATCAAACACTTGCCATTCCACTAAATGCACTAAGTGCTAATTTTGTGGGGTTTTTTCATCTGCTTCATGCACTTAAAATAGTATCCCTCCTCTGGCTATCTTTGGGAACTCTTCAAGGAGGTTAAAAATACAAACGTGAAAGCTGTAATAATAAATGTCCCCTCAGGATTGATTTGAAGCCTTTCAGATGTGTTGTGGAGCCAGGGCAGAAGACCTCAGAACTAAAGCTATGACGTTCACACAGCTAAAGCCTTAGTTGCAGAGCCACAGAGGATATGAACAAGAAGTTGCATGATGAATCATGTAGAATAATGCTGTTCTGCTCCTAGCGTCATAGAACAAGGTGTGCATTTGTGTACATGTGTGCACAATGTTATTCAGTAGGAAGGAAAGCAATGAACTCAAAGCATTATGTTGACCCAGACCAATTGACACATTTCCCAGCCACACTCTGGGGGTTAGGAAAAGCCATGGTCCATTCCCAAAAGGTGGTTTGAGGTGTACAAATCTTCTCTTGAGCAAGACAATTTGACTGCAGCAAGCTCTCGGGACCAGGGAATAGTATACGTACAACAGTGCACATCACCACCAGGATGACAACCACGTATTGGAGTGAGAGAGTTT
This sequence comes from Agapornis roseicollis, assembly GCA_002631895.1. Classification (NCBI taxonomy): domain Eukaryota; kingdom Metazoa; phylum Chordata; class Aves; order Psittaciformes; family Psittacidae; genus Agapornis; species Agapornis roseicollis. The sequence continues at coordinate 58,674 of NDXB01020460.1, read as the reverse complement.
TGTGTGTACTGCAGTTCTTGTGATTGACTGCTCTAGTGTGAGGTGTCCCTGCCCATGGCAGGGGGGTTGGAACTAGATGATCTTAAGGTCCTTTCCAACCCTAACTATTCTAGGATTCTGTGTTGCCTTTCCACTACATGTAAATGTTTTCCTTCAGAGTTGGTCATCTGTGATTTTTGCCGTAATGCTTGTGCCCAAGTCTGCTCCCCCTGGGACTGGCCACCAAACCACCAAGAGTGCATTGTTCACACTGCTAAAAACCGTCTGAAGTACACAAGTGCCTACACACATGTACTCACTGTAATTTAATCAATTCCATAGATGATCTGGAGAAAAGATCCATCTCAGTGTACACAGCACAGGATTTAGGGTATCTGTTGTATCAGTTCTTTACCATCCTTCTTCTTGCCCTCTCTCCCTTCTAGAAGTGCTGCTGATTTCTCACTTGCAGTGCTGTCGGCACTCTTTAAGAAAAATGAAATCATACTACAAGGTGTGTATAAAGGGTGAAGGCAAAGGGCAGGAACAGAGATGAGGTTCAATTCTGGGATCTCCTGGCTTCCCACTAAAATACAGATACCCTTAGCAGGTTTTCAAACTATTCTATGACTCAATGTGTGTATCATATATATATTATATGTGTGTGTGTGTATATATATATATATCTGTGATCAGGTTGCTCTGAAGTTTTAAGTCAAAAGTAGGCAGTAACTTCCCACAGCCAGGCCCAAGAAGGGTGGTTGCAGAAGGACATCCAATCTTCATTTAAATACATCAGGAAACAAGGCATTTACTACCTGCGTGGGCAAGTCATGCCAGTGGCTAAGTCTTCTCTCTGCAGAAAATATGCATCCTCTTCACCTATGAATTGTCGAAGCCTTTGATTTCTGGGCAGTGGTTGTTATTCTGTTGGGTACACTGACCTTGGAGCCCTTTGCCTGTCTTCTGCTGGCTTCAGACCTCCAGGAAGCCGAATCTTCACTAAGCCTCTAAATCTCTTGGCATTAATTATCTTCATTCTGAAAGGACCCCAGGCAAAGTGGTCCCTTCTGCAGATAAATTAACTTTTCTCTAGTTGCGTTTCTCTGGGATCAAATCACTTATCCCTGCAGGCATGTCTTCATGGTGCAAGCCAAAGTCAGGTGAAGCCTGTTCTAATGCAGCTACGCTAATAAGAGTCTTCAGCCAGCGTGGGTGGAACCAGGGAAGGTACCACATCTTACAGTGCCTGTTCTGCTTCTTGAAATGACTGAGGCTTGACCATAGCAGGGTTTTCCTTTGGAGGCTGTCAGGGTTTCTGGTTTGGCCAGACTTACTTATGAATCGGAGCTGTCAAAAGGCCATTTCTGAAGTCAATACATCAGGTTGATGGCTGTTATTTCCCTCTTCTCTTACCCCCATATAATTTTTTTTCCTCCAGAAATTTGGCTATGTGGAGAGGTTCCTACTGTCAAAACTATTGAAAGAAAAATCTATTCCTCTTACTAGCTCACTGCTCCTAGTTCACAAATTAATACAGTGCTGTACATAATGGTCAATAGCTTGGTGATGAAGGCTAAGAGTCAGGCCAGAGTTCAAGGCCAGGTGGGACAGAGTCTTGGGTGACATGGTCTAGTGGAAGGCATCCTTGCCCATGGCAGGGGGTTGAAACTGGATGATCTTAAGGTCCTTTCCAACCCAAACCATTCTGTGATTCTGTGATTCTATTTTTAACTGCTTGTGGCAACACAAGAAAGAGGGATGTTTTCTTGGCTCAAATGAAAATCTGGGTTGGATGGGGCTTTGAGCAACCTGGTCTAGTGCAATGTGTCCTTACCTGTGGCAAGGGGTGGAACTAGATGAGCTTAAGATGACCTTTCCGACCCAAACCACTCTGTTCTGTGATTTTGGATCTCTCCTCTCTCCCTGCTCTTTAGTAATCTGTGCCTATGAGATAATTGAGTTTTGCAGTGGAAGGGCAGAGACTGGGGCTTTTCCTGTGCCAGATCCAGCTTTGGGGGCATTCAAACAGAGCCAGGCTTTCACATAGGCTCCAGCTTTTCCATGTATTCAGTCCTGGTGTATTCCCTCTATTTTGCCATACATGTGTCTGTCATTTCTTGGGATTAGGGTAGCTGGAGCAGGAATGCCTCTGCCCACACATGTGGATTGCATGGCTACTTTTGCCTTCAGCATCTTCTAGGATGCAAGAGTGCCTGTTCCTCGGATGTTTTCTGGGAAATGATGGGCAGGGAGGTGGGCATGTGGAGTATGTACTTAGGTGGTGAGTGTGTGTCTGTACCAGCAAATTAAGCACTGTCACGACCTGGACACTGGAGGTCAGTTATCTGTAAGGCTAAATTTTAGGTATCTCTACTATCTGGTGTGCGTGGACGTAGCCATCCAGCTCAGAATGGTGGGTCCTTGCAGACATGGTCTGTGTCTACAGTCTGAAAGTTCACCAGGACCATGTCTCTATATTTGCACTAAACAACAACCAGAGGAAAGCATAAGGCTTAGTGCTGGTCAAGGATCATCCGTGGCACTACAACACTACCATGGTCCCAAGCACAGTTTTAGTCCAGACCAGCTATCCTTCTCCCAGACACTATCTGGGCACACTTGAGGGTTTAGCATGGATGCTTTCAACCAGCATGATGCCAGCCTGTTTTGGAGGACGGGTGAGTTTAGCCATATGGATGTGAGCTGTGCGGTGCTGCTTGCCCTCAGAGAACTGGCTGTGACCCATTTTATTTCCTAGCAGGGATGTGGGATGAGTGTCCTGGAGGTGTTGGATTTGTGCACTGCGTTGTCAGACTGTGCAAGCAAAGCTGCCCTTTGCCAGGTGTCTGGAAGTTTTAGTGACTGTTAATGAAAAAACTAAGCCTCACTGGCTGCCACCCCTCCATGGGAAACACAGGATGTACTCCAACATCCAGTGTTTCTGTGAATACGCTCAAGCAGAAATCACCTGAGATCTAGAGAATTTGCAGTCCAAACACAAGAGAAATGGAGGTACAAGATTCCTTTAACCTACTGGGACCCCACAGCATCCAGATACTGGATCCACATACTCTGGAAACCGGCACCAAGGAGATGTTGTTTGAATGTGGATGACTGGTTTGTACTGGGCAAATCAAGGTAAAGCCAATGTGAGGAACCTTGCATAATTAAGTATGTGTCAGGGCTCTGAAGGGTTTATCCCATCAAGCTCCTCTCATGTAGGAACTCATGAGAACCCTCAGGGTGGATGGAGATCTGCCTGCCAGTGTTGGACTTACCAGATACAACTCACCCTGCATCTGGGAGTTGGTCAGCAGCATTAATAAGCCTGTGTTTTAGCTCAGACACTTGCCTTCAGCATCCTGCTGTGCACCACACTGTCCTCGCATGGCATGAAGTTGAGCTGTGGAACTCATTGCTGGAGAGGACTGAGGATGCTGAAGGTTTACATAGCCTGAAAAGTCATTAGGATTAGAAAATCTGACGAAAAATCACCTCTGTAGGTGGTACCTGATCTGGAGATTACAGGAGTTTGGACGTGTTGTGGGAAGTTACCATTTACCTAATTCTTCTTGGGAATCTGTTACTAACTATGGTTGAAGACAGAAAATAGATGAATTTGGCCTTGTGCAGCAGTTTCTGAGATCTTATGCATTTTGATCCAGCCTGAGCAATTCAAGGGAGTTTGGATTTGTGACCCCACTTTCGACATCTCTTGAATGTTTAAATTCAACTTATAATGCACAACAGCATATGAAAGGCTATACACAGCCATGGGAGAAGTGTTCAGGCTCCAAGGAGCTGGTAATATCCCAGAGACAGCATCACAAGTGCTGTGTGACTTCAGAGCCATGGTGGAAACCACCTTGCCACCAAGGTGACATGCTTCATCTCTGAGGACACATCCATGTAAATGCAGCCTTCATTATAGGGAGCCTGGCTGATACCCAATGTGTTGGAGATGGCATAGCTCTTAAAATTACCCCTTTTCTCCAGATTTTTCAGCTTTCTGTGTTAACCAAAACGGCTTCTTTAGTGAGGGACTGATTTCCAGTGCTTCTCACAGAATGTATTTGGTGCTTATCTGCATAAGGTGGATGAACAGCCCTGCTGAATTAATAAAGAGCAGAGCTTTGCTGCTCTAAGTGGCATTGATGCTAATGTAAAACGGCACAAAGTGAAGCGGAAGGAGTGTACTGGCTTTTTGGAGCAGCTTCACCTGGTGGGAGCAGAGGCAGGAACTGACCTTGAAGAAAATGCAGCTCAGATCTGGCCATCTGTGAACAACTTGGAACGGCTGCATTGCTGTTTAGCAGTGGCAATGGCTGTGCATTCAGCACCAGTATTATGGTGTTATACCATGTGCACCTATACGCACAACTGGATGGTGCTTGTTTGGTTGTGGAACTATCCTCTGAAGAGGCAGATGCCACTGAGCACAACAAGACTCCTGCCTATCATTTCTTCCTGCAGAGAGAAAGGCTGTGTAACACAGGACTTCACTGTAGCAGGAGGTGTTAGGCTATTTCTTTAAGTATCATATAGATACATATCTATATGTATCTTCAGTTGAGGAAGACAAAGCACAAGACTGTCTTCCCTCTGAATGGAAAGTGTCGCTTGTTTGTTCCTATGAGCATCCTCTGCTGCCCAGCACCACCCTCACAGACCCTGTCTTTTGCCCAAATTACTGAACCCTCCCTGTGGGTATCTCTGTTGTGCCAAAGGACAGAGATAACTGGCACAGGGAGATTTTCTTCCTCTCTCCATCAGTCCAAGAGTGTAGTTCCCTCTGTCCATCAAAGGAGTGTAGCCTATTCCCTTTCTCTCATCACTTCTGTACTGCTCCTAGCCAGACAATCATTGCTTGAAGCCGTGTTTGATTTAACCAGAAGCAACTTAACGCTGTAGTCATCAGTCAGTTCTTGACACTATCAAGGCCTGGGAGATAAAGGAGTGAATTAAAAGGGAAGGGAATAAAAAAGAGAGAGAGAGTAATAATAATAAAAAAATCCTATCCCCTAAGATCTGATTTCATGTTAAATGTTTTCATCTTTGGAGTGAGCATTAACAGCTGATCGGCAGTGTCTGCTCTTTTCACTCCCTCGTAAAATGCAGTTGTTCAAAGAGACAGGGAATATTGTCTCCTGCAGGAGATTAATAGCTGGTAGCTGCCTGGATCTGGCTGTCTTGCAGGCTTGCCAGCCTACCGCAGGCTGCAGAAGAGGGCTGTGCGCCTTGCTGCTGTGGTTAGAGCTTAAACTCCGTGTGTCTGTACAGGCTCTTCTTCCTTGGGCTCCTCAGCAAGAGAAGACTACTGTATAGGAGAGCATAAGGGAGGGAAGGCAGGCAGGACTCACACCAGAAGAGATATGACAGGCTACTGGTACAACTGATAGACAGGGAGAAGATCCAGTCAGTCTGAATAGGCAGCAGCTGTGGACAGGTCAGCCAGAACTTCAATGTTTTATAGGGCTTTCTGAGGGTAGGAGTTAGGATGGAGCTGTGCCATCTGCCTTAACATTTCTAAGTATCCCTACTGATATTTCCACTTTGATCCTTTCTTATGCCTAATCTGGAACACCAACCAGATCCTCTATGGATGTAAAGAAATGCAAAATGGCTGACCTTGACTGAGCAGCTTTGATTTACAACAGTTGTAGCTGACTTGAACATCAACAACATGGCCACTCATTGATCCACAGTTGTGGAAATACTCAGATTGATACTACATTTGCAACACTTTGTTGAAGAGCTGGAGTGAGATTGCAGCCAACTGTCTTGATGCCAGTGCATAGGAAGCAAAGGTGTCCATAATACTCAGATGTCTCAGGAGAAGGCAAATGTCTCCTGTTTGCATCATTAGGCATTATGGGTGATGACCTGGCATCTTAGGGGTCAGAATGCTTCATTATCCCTGCTGTGATTAAACACAGCTTTAAAAAGTATTTGGGGGCACTTTTTTTTTAACATTTCTGTATAAAATGGTTATAAAATTCCAAGCAATGCTGTCTGATGGGATTTTGGGCTTCTCTGCAGTGAGGGTACAGCAGCACCTATCCAAAGAGGGGAGAATGGCAAAGAACTTAAGTTTCTGAATCGAGACTTGACATCCATCACTGAGGACTGGTTTGGCTGCCCATCATTAAGTATCTTGTGAGGTTTGAAATGCCAACAGGATCCATCTGTCCAATGGGTGCTGCTCCAGAAGGGCACAGCATGCATGAGTGTGAGAGATCCCTCAGGACATCTGAAACGGCAGGAGGTGGCTATGCACAGAAAAGTGAACTATGCTTTGGGTGCCCACAGTTGTTTCTATCTAAGAACCTATTTGCTCTATAAGCAGCAAGCGTGAATGAGCACTGCATGAACTCAGTTCATCTAATTTATTTTAGGTGTCTACATTAAATGGGTGATCACATACCAAATCCATGGGCTGCAATGATTGATTTCCATTGGCATGTGTCTCCCAGGTGCCTGTGCAGCCCCATATACTTGACTTTATTTGCACGTTTTCAGTGCTCCTAAAAAAGGTTTAATTCCACATAAAGGTGTTGTGGGAGTTTCAGAGTCACACTCTACACTGGTCTCCATCAAAGTGTTTTGAAAGCAGGGCTTTTAATGGAAACTGTGGAAAGGAAGGACATGCTTTTCACCAGTACCTGTGGAGAAAGGATCCAGAATCCAAGGCAAATTATCTGCATGATGTGTTTCTACCTGCAGCTACATGAGACTCAACATTTGGGGCTGAGAGGATGTCAAACAGTTGAACACACTGACATTTTCAGTGTGAACACAGGAGTCTTCAGATCACCATCAGTTCTTCTGAAGAAAGAAGAGAACAGGTTCTTATTTGCTGGGCTTCTTAATCTGAGAGCATTCAGGCTCATGGTTTCACAGACCTTTCTGCCCACTTGCTGGGACTGAATCAAGACTGCCAGTCTGGTTTGATGCCATCAGGTATCAGACTGTGTCTTACAGTAACAGTCACAAAATGTCACAAATGCAGTAATATAGTAACAGTTCATAGGAGGTTTCTTAAGATTACACTCGGATCTTAAGATTACACTCAATTACAACCCATTCCCGACAGATGCTGAGTGCTCAAGGAATTCAGTGAGTAAAGAAAAACTAACCCAACTGGGACCTTCGTTTTTTAAAGGAATAACAGTTTTGCTAATAATATTATGAGCCAGCCATGAGATGTGTCAGTGGTGGTACAGCATTCCTGGACACAGGCCTTGGTAAACAAGAGAGACAAAGCTATTTGTTATTCACTTATATATTTGCAATGTACACCTTGTGTTTCGGACAGCGTAGGATTCCTCTAGCAGTGGCAGCTGGCTCAGGGGTGGGCATGCATTGCAGCTCCTTACAGGCACTGTTTTTTCTACCATGTGCCTCTCAGTATTTTCTTGTTAAGAACAGCTTTTGGTTTTATTCCTCCTACCACACGTTTTCACAAAGACCCAGTCTGCTACCTAATAAACTCAGCATGTTGGCAGCCAATCGTCTGATACTTCTGAAGCGAATGCCTCTGTTTCTACTAACACAGGCAACTTGATTTGTAAACAGATACTTAAGTGGGTGTTTTAGCGGTATAGCAGATGGGCAATACAGCTGCCTTCTCTCCCTTCTCTGCATTCACTCCCTTCCTCTACAATTACAGTTTCTTGCCATTTTTCTCTGTAATGTGGATTTGGTCTAAAAAAAAAGAGAGAAAAGCAAAGCATTACAAGAGAGAGAAAATTGCTCAGTGAATTTCAAGAGGAGAAATTGGATGGCAACCTCAAATGTTACCTTAAAAGCTCTGTGAAAGCTACCCACACAACCTCACTTTGCTTGACTTTCCCCGCTTGAGTAACTCTGGATCTCAATGGGACTGCTTGTGTGGGTAGAGCACAACACAGGGATCGACTTTCCTCACGCACAGAAACTCGTGACTAATGCTACAATTCGCAGCTGAAGTATTAATTTTCCTCTCTGCTGGATGTAGTTATTCACTAGTACTTTGGCAGAAGCTTCCCTGAATTCTGCATCCACGCTTGGAAGTAATGTGAGGATGTGAGGGGATGGTGTAGATCACTCTCCAAGGGCTTGCTTGCTTCGGTCCAGTAGCAGGATCAGGGTTCCTGTAGGTGTTTTACTCTTGCTGTTGAATGTTTGCCTTGTGTTAGGTTCAAGTCTGCTAAAATTACCTTGCTTTCTCTGTGGGACTGGTGATTTGGCAAAATGAGCCCCAGGTGGGTAGTGGCACTGAGCCCCCTTCCCTTCTAGGCACTGTACCACAGACCATCTCTCTTCAGAAGGCTCTCCATAAACACTTTACATTTTCCTTTTACTTGCTTTCAAGCTATCATCTCTACATTCCCTTCCAGCACAGCCCCATTGCATGGTTTACACCTTCAGGAATCAGCACTTAACCTTTACAGACACATTAGCAGTGGAGTGAGACTAATCCAACAGTAGTCTGGGGGCTGGACTGACTTAAGCCACTGCTGCAGCTTTTAAAGCAAACCAGCCATCATCTCCCTCTTACAACAGGTTTGCCTAGGGATCAAATTCCAAGTGAGGTCATATTGAATAGTCTGTTGTCCGTGACAGGTTGTCAGTCTCTGCAGTTCATCCATGAGACCTGGAGATGCTATCAGTGAAAACAGGATGTGTTCAGCCTATCCAAGCCTGGGTCCCCCATACATTGCCTTTTGAGAGAGGATTGTGGTTCAGTTCTTGTCACAACAGCTTAAAATATTATAGGGTTGACTGTCAGGTCTTATGACCTGACACTTGAAAAGAAACCCATTGAGAAGTTCCTGTGCTATCTACATAAGATGTTGCATTTAGCCCTTGTGACATGACATGATCTTTTTCTGGTTGCACCTGAGATGTGAGAAATGTTCCCTCTGGCAAAGGTCACCCTACCCTGCTTGAACTGATTGTTTCCTCAGGTCTGTGAACATCACGGTGTGTGATCAGCCTCTTGGACCAGTTTATCAGAATCTCGTGGGTTTAAAAACAGCCCCACACCTTTGCATAATGAGCCATGCTTGTCTTTTCGACAGAGCAGTTTGAGAGCAGCTGTGCAAGGAGTTGCATGGGTAGATCTCTGCCTGGAGCAGTAACGCCTTAGCTCCTTGCTGATGAATCAGAGAACCATGTCCAGCAGCACCTGAGGCAACTGGGAAGCTTTCCTGCCTCTTCAGCCCTTTTACAAGCAGATTGCACCGAGGCATAAGTCTTTCCTTCAGTGATCCCATTCATGTTGTTTCACAAATCTCCCAAGAAAGCTGACCAGGAATTTCTCAATGCAAACTTTGATTTCCCTGTTGGAAAACACCAAACCCCACAATTTTATGGGAGTGTGCGTGTTTCAGTTAAGTCTCCAGCAGAATGACCTCTCTGAACTAAGTCTGGTGGCCTGGGAACTTCTACAAGTTATTAATTACAGGTTTGTCCATTGTGATGGGTCCCCCTGTGGGTGCGATGTATTCCTGTAGCCAGTGACATGGTTCATCTGCCTACATCACCAATTCAAGAGACTTCTCTCCATGATGCACTATATAAGCATCCCAGCCCTGCAAGGACAGGCTTGGGGGACTCATTTGTAAGGGGTGGATAGGCTGGCTGCTTCAAGTAACTCTTCTTCTCCTGCAGCAGTTAGGAAAAGCTGCAAAGAACATAATTGCTGACACTGGAGACATCTAGAAGAGCTTGGGGACACTGTGAATGCACAAAGGATTGTGTGAGGGATATTTACAGCCTGGACATCCTGCAACAGCTGTGGTCTACCCCTTCCTTGTCCTTACCTATCTCCCTGACAGGGTCTCCCGTGCTGCTGGCATGTAGAACTGAGGCTTGGCTTTAAATCAGTCAGATTTAGAGCCAAGCAAACAGCACTGGTTGGGTCAATGGCACCAGCAGAGGGATTTGCACAAGGGCAGAAGGACAGGGCCTTTCCCAGGGACAGGGCTTTGTGGAAGGTCTGCTCCTTTTTCCCCTACACATGAATTTCTGGCCCAGGGCACCGCTGCCTTGCTGTTTTCTGGCTGCAGCCTTGTTGCATGGGGATGTCTACAGCTCCCGGCTTCTGCCCATGCCTCTGGCTTCCATCCATGGCTATTGGAGGACTCTGTGCAATAGCCAGCGACGCTTGTTCTTCTGGACCTGAGCCCAGCCGATTTCCCTCCCCAGCCCTCCTTTCCATGAATGAAGTGGAGGGATTTGGCTGGGTGCCCAAACCCTCTGGGCTTTTATCAATGGGATCAACAGTTTGTCAGATCCATGATGATGAGTCACAGCGAGATCCCATTACTGTTCATTAATACCTCATGCAGTGTGATCCAGGGAAGAGGGTTGCTTGGACACTCTTGAACACGTGTGTGCACACAGCTGTGCATCCCCTTGCACTCATATACCCTGGAGGGCAAATAGCCCCTTCATGCTCAGGGCACACACACAGGGCTGTGTACACAAACACACCTCTCATTTGTCTGCATGTGCACAGTGTACTCATATATGTAATGAGTACGCTATGCACATACTTGCAAAAACTAGCTTTCACAGGTGCAAAAATGGGCATGCACACATCTGTACATGTGCACAAACATACGTGCATAAACACACTTAATGCAAGTGTACCAAGGCCAGGTTGGATGAAGCCTTGAGTGGCACAGTTTAGTGTGAGGTGTCCCTGCCCACGGGAGGGGGGTTGGAACTAGATGATCTTAAGGTCCTTTCCAACCCTAACTAGTCTATGATCCTGCATCCAATCACATCTGCATATGATCAAGTTTACACGAACGTAAACGTTTTCATGTGTGTGCTCAGACAAGGTGGCATCCTGCATGTCCCCTTTTCCAAGGGCAGCCACGCAGGGCTGTGGTCCCTTCTTGAAGCTGGAAACAAGAAGGTGGCTCAAACAGTCAGAGAAGGTCCAAAAAGCAGGTGCATCTGAGGTGTGCACCATGGTACAGCACCTGTCAGCTTTTCCATGGTGCTCTCAGAGGTGGGTTGGGGTGACCGGCACAGTAGCCAGAGGACTTGGTCACCACCATCCGGGAGATGCCTGCCAGAGTCCCTGTCCCATCAGTAGCTCACAGTGACATGATCAACCAGCTCTTTTCCCCATGTTTTGGAATCCTTTCACTTTACCTATGGCATTGCCAGTCTCAGGCTCTCCAGGACGGGTGTTCTGCCCTCAGAAACTGACTAACATGAAGATCTTTAAAGGTCTTTTCCAACCTAAATGATTCTATGATTCTAAAGGCAGGTGAGTAGAGAAAAAGTCATCAGCATTCAATTTTTTAGTTATTATTTTTTTCTCTTAAGTGTTAGAGCCTGAAGGAAAATCTCAAAGTCACATCTCAGCTCAGAGACATTTTAAATGCTCATCCTCATGTGAGAGGTGCAAAAATGTGTTTCCAGAGCTTTCATGTCTGGTTTTATGCAGCTTTCACCACAGCAACTATCACAGTTTTGCTTTGATTTCCTAAGGAAACCACAGCTATGTAGGGATGAGGGTGGTTGTCAGCAACCAAGGACCCCTCATATATTTCAGTACTAATTTGTTACGGATAAATCCTACTAGTTTCACACAACCAGGCATGTGGAAAGAGAAGAGGGACAAGTTAGTACCCTCAGTGAAGAAAAAAGCAGCTCTGGAGCATATCCCACATTAAATTCCAGCCAAACCAGCCATTAGGCAGACTTCATGGATGTCACAGCCTTGGGTAGATATTTCATTGGAGTTTGTGCTCTACTGGACACCAGAGAATCCACCATCCCTTGGAAATCAACCTTGCTTTGCTCTTTTACTCACAAAGCCATTTGTTTTCTCAGCTGCATCGTAGTGTAGGGGGTTCTGGTGGTGAGTTCATGTTAGAGCATGTAAAGAAACACTCTGGTAGGCAAATGGGGAAAAAACAGATCTTTTTTGAACCCTGGGTACTGCAAGAACATGAAATTTCATAACAGGCATAATAACAGCAAAGCTGATGTTGCCTTGATTGTTTATGCTTTCATTTTTAATCGTCTCTTGTGGATGGATGGCAGAGTGAAACTTAAAGCGTATTTATGCACAGCACTGAAAGTACAGTTATACTTGTTGGTTCATTGGGAAGGATCATGGGTCTTAGCTCTGCATATCCTAGCAAAAATACTTCCAACCAGTAAGGGTAGGTTTCCAGGGGCTGAGGGAGCTCAGGTAGAACGTTTTGGGTCAGGAAGGGTCACACTGGGAAAGCCTGTGTTTTAGCAGGGCTTTCAGGAAAGATACAAGGACCGTAACTGTTGTATCTGAGCTTCCAAAGGCCTGTCTTGCCACCGGATCTTGCCCATCCCTGGTCTGAAAATCATTCCCCAATGGCTTTCAAAGGAAAAGGGGATAAATAATATGAGTTAGAAATTCAGCTTGTTGGCCCAGAAAATAGTCCATTTTCCAACAGTAGTCATAGAGCTCTTAAGTTGTGAGGTTGCTGAGACCCCTGGAGGCTGTTGGACATGCTTGGAGTATGGCATCCCTCTCCACAGGGCTTTTGGAGCCCATTGCTTCCAGGAATTCGCATAGAAAACATGGGTGCTGAATACTGAATCACTGATGGTAAAAGGCAGGTGGAGACTGGTGGATAAAATGGCTCTTCTGTGGCAAGATCATGATGTGTCAAACCCCAGAGGTGCTGTTTCTTTTTTGTCTGGAGCAGACTTTCTGGAAGTTTCTACCTAGCAGGTAGAAACCATAGGGAAGTAAATGCAGCAGGGGTCTGAGCTGCAGTGTTCCATGCTTGAGGCATGTATCTCACCCACCAGGCTCATCCTGGGCTAGCCTGAGCATCCTCCTTTTTTATGGGGAGAACTGAGGGGGTTGTTTTCCATGAGCAGATCTCCACTTTGTCCCAGGAACATTTACACAGGACTGGAAAACATTTTCCTCCTCCATATGCATAGTTTCCCATCATCCCTAAAATAGCCTCCACCAGTCTGTGCCCCATCTTATCCAAACCCATATGGGAACAACACAAGGTATGGCATGGTGGAGGTCATGAACCTTCTCTTGCACATGGCTTCCTCTGTGCAACCCAGCCCCGTGTATGTCGGGGTGAGAAAGTGCATTTCCAGCTCCCACTCTCTGAGCATCCAGTTCCCTTCCCCTGAGTGCAGAGGGATTGCTTGATCTTCCCACAGCCCTTTCCGCCCATCAGACAAAACCACCCCCCTCCTTTCAGCCTGTTTCCTCTCATTCCTGCTTTCCCCCCCCCGTGCCTGCTTAGACCCATTAAGTTTGTAATCTGGCTCGTGTTTACAACCTCCAATTACCGTTGCTCCATTCTTATTTCTCCTCTTTAATTCCTGCTGCCCGCATAGCTGGTGATTCAGCGGCAGGAAGGCAAAGAGTCCCACTGGGCTTTAGGGTTGTTTGCTTTGGGGGCTTTTATGAGCATTTCCTGAAAGGATCATCAATGCTGAGGCCTCATTTGTTACCTCTGGGGCTGGCACAGTGTTGCTGCAGCTGAAATGGGCTGATGGATGGTGCGTGAAGCCTCTCCTGGGAAGGTCTCATTGCAGTCATCCCACTGGCAGGTCCTCTTGCCTGTGCATCCATGGCAGAAGCTTGGTTAGCTTCCAAAAACAGCATGCTCATGCTACAGTCAGCAATGCTAGGAGGTCTTCTTTTTGCCCAAGCCTTAGGGGCCAATGCCAAGCTGGAGAGTGGACAGAAGTACCCCATCTCCCACAGGGATGCAGGAAACATCATAGGTGGTGCATGATGCTTACATGTACTGCTGGATGGAGGACTGGAAGAGTGTTTGTAGTTTGGGCAACCCACGCAGAAAACCTCAGGACCTCAAGGAAGAGGCTCTGGTTAATTTGCATATACAGATGTTGTCTTCACATGGAGGCTTTTACTGGTAATCTCTCTGTCCAAACATAGGTGCAAAGTGCCATCTGAGATGCCCGTAGGCTATGCCCTGGCTGTCACTCCTGAGGTCATATGTTCTCAGTTCAGGGTGGAACCAAATATACAGCTTCTATGTTTTCATTTCAGTGAAAGAAACCCCTTCCATGCAACTCAAATTGCTTTGCTTTTCTTCACTTCCAGGTTAGCAGCCACACTAGAACACCACTGCCACATCATCCACACGAATAAGGCATCCAATGGACATGTTATCATCCATGGCTGCTGCCATGGGAGACAAAAGTCACAGACAGGTCACAGTAGAGACAAGGATCCAGCAGGCCTATTTTGCTGGATTAAAACCGTGCAAGGGGCTGTGCTAACAGGTTACAGTGGGGATGGTGCGATCCCTGTTTCATTCACCAGTACAGACAAAGCCTTTCTGCCCAGTCTCTACCTTTGCTGCATCCTCTGTTTTTTCAGGCGTCATTCTGTCCAACAACTCCCAGCCCTGCCCAGGCATTTACCCAGCAGAAATACGACTTTTAATTACTACTTTTTATGACTTCCTTTTCATAATTGCACTGGGGGCTCTCTGCTGTTCTGCTTTAATCTCCATCCTGAGAAATCACTTTCTCAGGCATGATCTACTGAATGGGAAATAGGGCTTTCAAATTGCAGCAGTGGGCTTGTTGGCAGCAGAGAAATGTGGGACACACTTTTGTATTAGCTCAGATGATGTCCATGGTACTGATGTCTCTTCCCCGTTGCTTTTGTCCCCCACCCATCAGAGTGGCCAGATCCATTCTGCTTCTTGGCAATGATCTCTGTCTTATCCCATGTCTCCTGAACTGGGCTTGAGCTTACTCTACTTACAGTCTACTGACCACTAACCTGCCCCAAAATTAGTAAACCATGTTTTCTAAGACTTCTTTTCCATGTGAACCACTGGACAAGATGGTTCTGCAGTTTAATTTCCTTCTCTTCAGCCCCATCTTCCCCCGAAATCATTGAGGGGATGGACAAAGTCCTGCAGACCCTCCTAGCCTGACTGATACCCATCCATCTGCCTTCACACAGAGGTTTCCACAAGAGCTGATGCCTTGGTATGCACAGGGGCACTAATTGGATTAAAATATCAGCATTAAGACTTTAGCACAGCAGCCCCTCGCTCTGCCCCACTGCAGCCTAGCATCCCTGTCATTATCTTTTATTAGGCACCATCTATCAGGACATTGAACTTGTTCACTGTCTGCCATCCATTAAAGGAGGATCTGCAGTTCATTTAACTGGAAAGCCTTTGGACAATGCAGATATTTATTCCTCAACATGTAGATGTGGAAGCCAGCTGGTGTTTTCAGTAGTGCCAGATCAAGGTCTACTTGGGGCTGAATGGCAGGAGGCAGGAGCAGGGATGAGGAGCACATTGAGAATGGAGGAGATTATCTCTTCTTGATTTGGTTTTTAAAAGCTGCTCAACCTTCAGGCGTGGTACACTGGGGGAAAGAGGAGCAAACTCTGGAGGGAGGGAGGATTGTCATCACTTTCAGAGGGAAATGGCATGAGGCAGTTCACAGACACACTGCAGATCTGGGTGTGATGTGGGTCCTGTCTCATGCTTAGACCGAAGTATCTAAAAGGGGAGATTGTGGTCACCAAAGAGACTTCTGTCAGCAGTGGAGATACCTCCAGTCATCCCGCCCACAAGAAATGTCCAAGACAGACAGGAACAACCACCTTTGGAGGTGCCCATAGCAGTAGATAGCATCTCAGGTGACTCATGTGAGTCTGTGGTACCAATACAAAGATAAACTGAGAGCAAGGCTGTCCATGAAGGCCAGGGTGGAAAATGACCACATGGAAGGAGCACTAAGGCTGGAGACCTATGGCAGAGTGGCATTATCCAGACAGAGGATAACCCCTCTGAAAACCCTAAGATCCAGTCCTCAGCCCCTGTCCTGTCCTGGGCACCCCACAGAGGGATCTGTAATCCAGCATTACCTGCACGGAGCCAGGGGAAACAGTGGGACACCTCTTACCTGGATAACCTCACCATACCAATATAGGGGTAGGTTGTGTGGTGAATCACAAAGCTCCTCAACACAGCCAGCTTCAAACCTTGCAAGAGAGATTCTTTCTCGCAGCAGAACCCCAGAGCCATTAAATTATTTTAGACTAAAGCAGTGTGTGATATATAATTGATAATGGTTATTCCTGGTACACTCCTTGTAATGAAATTTTAATGCTAGAGACAATTTTGTGTGTGCGTGTATGTATGTAATATATAGCTGTATCTTAATGCTCTTAAGTACTGGTCCTCAGTGATTGTTCTGGCTACCAAGTGAATCTGAGCTTTGTTCTCAGTGTCGATGAGGTCAGTCCGTATTCTACTGGTGCCGGTATTTACACCAAGGCCAAAGGTACAAGTCTTGAAGTGTTAAAACATACTCCATATGGTACAGATTACCTGTGCCAGTCCCTTCCTGCATGCACTGGGAATTTGGCTGCCCATAAATAACATCTCCATTGCCTTTGGACCCCTCTGGGAAGAACCTCAGCTGGCAGCAGCAGGCTCTCACCCCCCAGCAAGCTGCCTTTTACTAAGCTGAGCTCTGTGGACCCCTGTGGTGTAAACCAGCCTGCCTTTCTCTTGGCACTGGTAAAGTAGTCTTGCAAACAGCCCCCTCCCCAATCTCTTTGTCTTCTCATTGAATGGTTGGCTTTCTCCAGAAACCACTTGATCTCATGGTAATAATTAGCTGCAGGGGGCTAATTAACTCCCTCTCCAATGGTCCAAGGTTCACACTGAGCTGTGTTTTCCCCTCCACTGCTTTATTTCCATAGGCCAAGGCAGGCAACAGTATATATAATTCCCTCATTGCTGGTGTCAACCTTGAGCCTTAACTGGAAAGCAGAGGGCCCTTGCCTCTCCAACCCCACTTGGATTCACTGATGTCTTTTGTGGGATTAAGACAGCCTTTTCCTAGGATCAGTCTTTTCCTTGGGAGAAGGAGGAAGAAAAGCGTGCCCTCTCTCTGCCTTTATCTGTCTCCCTTTCTCTTTTCTACCCATGTGCTTATTTTTGTGGTGTTTGTGGGGATGTAAGGCTAGGATAAATTGGGAGAACCTATCGCTGTTCAGTATGTGGCAGCTGGTCCTGGGTCCTCTTTAGGATCCATATGGTGGGACAGTTTGGGACAGCACTTGTTGGTCTGGGCCAAGACTGTGCTAGGGCCTGTGCTGGCAAACAAAGTCCTCTGTACACCTTGCTTGTGCCAAGGACTGGGATGGGGAGAAGACGTGTAAGAGCTGGACATCATTTCCACTGCTTTCTTGTGGTCCAGGTTACAAGGCTGCCGTGTTCCCTGATCATTAGCAATACAACTAAACCAGTCAAGCTTATTTTGGGATGTGCTTTCCCTTTCTGCTCCCTGTCCTCACTCCAGTTCACAACTGCTCAGCAGGGATGTGCAGAGTCAGTGATTGCCCAGCCGACTTGCATGTCTCCTCTCTATCCCTGGGCACTTCTTCATGGTCCCTTTCCACCTGCACTAACTGAAGTGCTCCCTGCTCTTTTGTCCCACCATGTGGCCACTTTCCTAAGCACAGCCCTTGCTCACTGCAGACACTCCTGTCAGTGTACATAGAGGTGGCTTCATGTCCTTGGTGGCTGTTTAGACAAAGTGGCTGGCATTTGAATCTGTCCCCTCGAGCAGAGGGCAAGCGACTGAAAGGGTGTTAACTGAGTCACCATCTGATTCCATTCATAGTTGAAAGTCACCACTGCGGCTTGTGGCACCTGCCCTGACATCAGCCAGGGCACTGATGAACTGAAAGAGCTGCCAGCAGCCAGGACGTGCTCAGGTTTGCCCAGGCCCTGACCTGGCTGAGTGATTGGTTATTGTAAGTTGTAAATGAAACAGAGTCAGGACACAAGGGCTGAGGTTCAACTTGGTCTGCCCTTAAGCTCTTGCCACCATCCCTGGTGTTGTTTCAGCCCTGGCCAACTCAGACTTACCCAAACCATCCCTGGCACGGCTCAGGACCTGGCATGGGTGAAGGACCATCCCCAACAGGTGGTTGGGATGCAGCCACCATGCTTAAGAGGGTGAAGAAGATTAATTGTGTGGACATGGCCAAGCCTCAGGGCTGGAGACCAGGCTCCAGCATGGGTTTGTACCCTTGTGGAGGTGTAACTGAGCCCTGAGCACTGCAAGGCTCTGCCACTTTTCCTTTCCTGCATCCCAACTGCTCTCAGCATCCATCTCCTTTCCTAGGAACAAGGTAAAAGAAGTGATCCCCATCCTAGCAGGCTTCTTTCCACTCCAAAACTCAACTGTAATTTGGAGCTTCCTGCAAGCACCCAACCCAAGGGTGCTGGCTTGATGGTGGCCCCGTAAACCCAGGTAGGATGCAGAGGCACCATAGGCTGTGCTTTGTGCTGGGGTGGGTGAGTGCTGCATCTGGAGAGCCTCGTGTGAGCCAACCGTTGTCATGGTGACCAGAGAGTTGGTGCGGAGCTGGAGAGGGGATGCTGTGAGTGCGGAGGATTCGGGGAGGCAGGGGGCTGAGGGACTCTCCCATCATCTGCCAGTGCAGAGATTCCCCCCAGGTACAGACAACTCACTGTGCTGGGGCTCAGCAGCTTGCTGGCTCGGCTCGTCCCAGCTGGCAAGGATGATGTTGATGGATTTGCCTGCACTGTTCCTTCTCCAAGTGAACCCGTTCTTCAGGAAGGAAGGAAGGGAGGAAGGGAGGGAGGGTGGGAGGGAGGGAGGGAGGGAGGGAGAGAGGAAGGGAGGAAGGAAGGGGAAGGAAGGGGAAGGGGAGGAGGGAAACACCTGAATGCTTTAAGGCAAACACAGTCACCCATCTCTCTGCCTTCCCCAGAAAATATCCCGCTCTCCACCTTGCTCCTCATCAGGGAGCTCTGAGAGTTGGCACACCATGGAGGTGATGCAGTACCACTGCCATGGGGGGCAAGACATGGCTGTGGTGCAGGGGACTCCATCACTTTTCCATCCTTTCCTGTAACTCAGTTGGCCATCTGAATGCTTGCTGGCTTCTCCCAGGGGCACTGCAGAGAGGTCACCAAGGGCCATGTCATGCAGTTCAAGGATAACAATGACAGGAAGCAGAGGTTCACATGCGAACATCAGGATGCATGAGGAGGTAACACTACGGTGCACCCGTGGGTGCAGCCATGGGAACAAGACTTTGGGGAGTCCTATGGGCTGTGCTTACCCCCTGGTTGAGCCCTGGCTGGGTCTAGGTCAGTATGAGTTGTGCCAGGGACCACATTAGCAGTTTCAGTGGGGACGGTCAAGTACCAGCAGCATGGCAGTGTTTAAGTCATGAGTCTAGATGAAGCCATGGTGGCCATGGCTCTTGCCAAATGGCTGAGGTGGAGAAGCGGGCACCTAAAGGGAGTTACAACAGGCCTCAGTAAGATCCCAACCCTAAGACCAGTTTCTCTGGCACTTCCCATACCTACACTGCCTTACTGAACATGTACCCATTGCTCTCCATGAGTTTTTGTGGCAGGGTGTTGAAATCTGTAAGTGGGCCTTTGACTACCAAAAGGCAAAGCAAGGGAATTGCATTTATAAGGAGTGTTGATGAGACCAAATGAAGTTATATGATTCTATTGTGTCACTGTGGGGCTGAAAGTTCCCATGGCAGGGGCTGGCTGGAGAAGAAGGTGCCTGAGCAGCATGCGACTTACTGCTGTCTTCTCTGGCTGCTCCACAAAGAGCTGCGCAAGGTCTTATTTGTGGGCTCAACTCAAAATCCTGCCAACTCAAAGAATGAATGAATTGGGATGAGTATTCCACCAGCACCAGAATGAGCCCTGGTTGATCCTACTAAATATTAGTAACCTGAGCCCTCAATTGTGTGCCTGTATTTTGGCAGGATAAACACAAGCCAAAGCAGTGGGGGTCACTAACACAGGATAGAGTAATTCCTTTGTTAATGAATAAGACCTTTGGCTTTGTCACTGTAGTGTGGTCTACAGCTCAGCACAACCCCAGCTACAGCCAAAGCACCACTCAAGTGAGAGGTGAGGAAAAGGAGCAGGGTTAGATGCTGGGAGAGACAAGAGTGTGGCCAAGAGAGAGCCACAGCAGCCACAACTTGGAGAGGCATCTGAAATGCATCCATGGCTGAAAACATGCCTCCGCTGGGATTTCCAATCAGTCTCAGAATGCAATGGAAATAACAGGCATATTTATTTGCCTCTAGCTCTTAATCCTGCACTGAACCTGATGGTGGTGATGGATATTAGGGCTGATTGGACATGGCTTATTATTATTATTATTTTGCCAGCTGCAGGGTGTATAACTGACTCTTTCAGAACTCTGTCTCTTTTCTGCTGCTCAAGAGACTCCTTAGAACCTGCTCCAATTTAGTCCTGAGGACCTGGAATGACTTCATAGCAGGATCATACTCTGTTATTTTGTTAGAGGTTTGCTTTTGTCCTGCCCCTTTTTTTCTCCCCCATCACCTGAAAAGCCCTAAAAATTTCTAGGCTTGAGTGTTTGTGGATCCATATATACTCTGTTCGGGCACTGAAATCCTACCCTGTCACTGGCAGTTTGGCAAGGAAGGGAGAGTGGAACAGTCTGGATATAACCCAATGGGCCATGTGGGCTCAGGAAAAGGACCTTGGAATTGATTTTACCCATAGGCTTCTGTGCATCTTCCACATGGATGAAGCCATCCTTACCTGTCCTCTCCTCCTCTTCCTCCACAGCTTCATTCACTCAAACTCACCTGCTGAATGTATAAATAAATATTTATTTATAAATATATTTAAAGAGCATCACCTTGCTAAATGCTGCACTGAGCCAGACAAAAGGCATGCGAAGGGGGGGAAGAAGGCGCTAATGGGGAAATGAATGTAAAGACCAAATCTAAATCATCTGTGGTCTGCAAAGGTCTTGGTGAAGGCACTGAAGTAATGTCCCTGTTTGAGCTGGTCCACAGCTTTGGCGAGAATTTGGAAATTTGGAGGTCCTGTTTTTAAATGTTAGGTCTCTCCTGACTGATTTTTGGCTGATTTTTGGATCATTGTTAAATGTATTTTTTTCAGGAAGTTCTTTAAAAAGATATAAAAATTCTTCGTCCCCAAGCCCCCCTCCCCCCTCAGCTTTCCTGCCCTGAGTGTTTTCTCAACTTTGATTTTTGATTTGCAGTTGATTTCTTTCAGCAGAAACAGGACTTGGACATACCCCTGTTCAAGGCCAGGTTGGACAGCACCTTGGGGGAGATGGTCTAGGGTGAGATGCCCTGCCCATGGCAAGGAGTTTGGAACTGGATGATCTTAAGGTCCTTTCCAACACAAACCGATCTGTGATTATGTGATTCTCTGTCACAAACTTCAGTGTTGTCTGACTTCACCCCTTGAGGCACCTTGAAAGGAAACTGAGGCACGGAGGGAGGCATGTCTCAGAGCTCAGGGCTTTTGGGCACTGATGGGAAAAAAATGGAGTTCAAATGCTCGTGTCTGGGAGCAAAGGGTACTGAGATTGCCTGGGTGGATCAGGCTTTTCAATGCAGTGTATTTTTTATTGCATGATTATCATTTAGGTATTGTCTGGGTAGATAGGAAACACACAGCCTCAGGGAAAGTTTCCTTCCAGAGCATAGATAGAGGTTAATTTGTGTCCGGGAGAGTCCTTGTAAGCATGTATATGTGTGTGTTCCTATTTAAAGTCCAGATCCTTTTGTGCTCCATACAAACATCAGTCAGCTGGGCTTTTAATCTCTTGAGCTTCTGCAGAAACATTATATTTAGGAAACAATACAAAAACCCCAAGCTCCTGACCAGTTGTTAGTGCTAAGCAGAAGCAAACCTTGTGCCTCAGGGCTTTGGGGACTTAGGCTTTTGAAGGTGAAGTTTGTAGGGAAATCCGTGCAGCATGAAGTGCAGCTCCTGCCTGATTCTGCAGGCAGTGTGCGCACACAGCTAATAGAGACAGGAAGAGTTTTTTGTGATGCAGTGGTCTGGTTGGGGCTGGATGCCCTGAGTGCAGGAAGAGGGGAGTGGGGAGGGATGTAGTGCTTATGGTGGGGATGAAGGAGGTTTTGTGCTGTGCACGTGTGTCTGTTCCAAACAGACATTCAGGTTGTGCACGTAGCTTTTGGATGGCAGCCTGAGCTTTTTGCCCCCCTGAGATGGGGGACACGACATGCAAATAGCCAAGCATGGCTCTGGGGTGCCAGCAAGGAGGGATGCAGGTGCATAACCTGGGTGAAGCATCCTGGCATCTCCTTGGCTCCCCATGGTCCTACCGCTGGGTGCTGCAGCAAGGACAGGATCTTTGTGCATGCAAGCATTCGCCGTTTCAGTGGTGGTAGTTCCCAAAATGACCCCGTTGCCACAGGGCTGATCTCTTTATGTGTAGTGGTGGTGCGCTAGAGGAGGGGATGGAGGGAGGAGAGCAATGGAGGGGGGAAGGAGGAGGAGGAAAGGGAGGCTGGGAACTGATTACGTGGGAGGCATTTTGTCCCGCACCAACAGCAGCAGCAGAGAGGATGCAGATGAAAGAAGCATCCCTCCTGGGGGAAAGGCGATGGTGAGGATGGTCTGGTGTGCCCAAGGGCAGGCTGGCACGGATGGACCCAGCTTGGCACCATCTGTCCCCAGGCACCCCTCCACCCCAGTGAGGCTGTGTGGCTGCTGGGGTTCGGATTAAGATGGATAGATTGGTGAGAAGTATTTGGTGTGACTGGAATAGAAAGCACGGTGGCTTCATGCTGACTTGAGGGCACGGATCCAGAAAATAGCATTGCTCAGGAGATGATTACTTTTCTATTGGAGCTTGTCCTTAAAATAGCAAGCTCACTCCTCACTGCCCCTCCTTCCCCTTTGCCTGTGCATATTTGTAGTGATGGCTGTGAGATTCCTGGGGTGTCCCCCCCATAATTTATTCCTTATTTATTTNGATTACTTTTCTATTGGAGCTTGTCCTTAAAATAGCAAGCTCACTCCTCACTGCCCCTCCTTCCCCTTTGCCTGTGCATATTTGTAGTGATGGCTGTGAGATTCCTGGGGTGTCCCCCCCCCCATAATTTATTCCTTATTTATTTCTGTATTATCTGTGTCTCACCATACTTTGTAAAGATGTCGTTGAAGGCCTCCTGGTTGGTGCCTAGCTCACTGGGGTGGCAGAACTCAGCTCTGAGCATTGTGTACATTCCCATGTAGCAGGGGAAGGTTAGGAAGGAGCTGATGCTCCCCTGGAGAAAATCAGTCAGGGCAGCCACCGGGTGACAAATGCAGGGCAGGAGTTCTCATGCCTGAGGTGATGCTGGGATGCCGCTCAGGAGCATCATTGGGAAATACCTAAGCCTCCCTTGATGTGAAGAGAGTCATAGGGTCCTACAAGGACATACTTTAAGCCTTGGTAGGCAATGCTAGGTAAAACCCCAGCCCCAAGATGTCCATGTGGTCAGGCTCCAGCCATTGGGGCTGTTTTCACATGGGGAGCGGCAATGAGGAAAACAAAGCCAAAAAGAGAGTGTGGAGCATCCCAGGGCAGTTGCCAGTCCCTTGGAGCCAAAACTTTCAGCAGGGACAGAGCCTCGTGCTGTTACCCTGGAGGGGACATGAAGCCCATGACACATCCCATGGGTGCATTTGCGTCTTCTGCTATGGCATAGAGAAGCCACCCGTGGCAAAGGAGTCATTGGCGCCAAAGGCTGGAAAGGGAAGCAGCAAACCTCTTCCGTCAGCTCAGCTGGGAGATCACGAGTCAGAGACCTCAGCAAGAGCTCTGAGCTCATTTCAGGTCTAAACTTAGTTCAGAGAGTCCCCGCAGCCAGTCGGGAGCATTGCCACGTTGGGATGGATGCCCTGTAGCAGCATTTTGTAGGCCAGGCCATACGGTTATTATTGCTAATGTTAAAAATATTCTCTGCTGAGTTATAGAGGCTTTTTCTTTGCTAGGCTGTCTCCATGTGGATGTCTCACATCTTCTCATGTCCTGGGTTTATATAAAATGCTGAGTCCTCACAAAGGGAAAGGGAATGAGATTTCTGGAACTGGGAGAGAAAAACTGGGGTCACAAGGGGGGAGGGGAAGGGCTGTGGGTCATCCAGAAGAAAGCAGGGAGAGCCATTGGGTTTCTGTGCTCTGCTGTGCCCCTGACACAGCATCTGCTGTTTGACTGTCTACATTGCTCATTTATCATGGTTCTGGTTGGCCAGATCAATGCGCACTGACTCACATATGGCCCAGGTATGGGTTAGGGACCATGACTGTTCCCTGGAACTGGTCTGCATACCACCAGCCTCCTTGAGAGGACGTGAGAGTTATGGACCTGCACGTAAAGGATAAGCTTTCCTCTCCCATTTTTCCAGCCTTGAGCATCCTCAACCTAACTGGGGCCATGAAATTCCAGGCGTGTCATTTCCAACATGGGAGATACCCAACCTGTGCAATCATACAAGACATTAACTGAGACCAAGCTGCTTAGATATGGTTTCCACTCTGACAACATGGACTGTAGTGTTCTGAAGAGCTTCTGGCATCTCCTGCCCTACCTGAAAGATAGAGATCAGCTTAAGTCTCATCTACATGAGCAAGTTAGGAGGAAACTCAGCCATCCACATTACTTAAATGATGTCACGGTTGCTGACACAGCTTTGACCTGGCTGAAGAGGACCAACCCAGGCAGTTGCTGGGTTCAGTTTTGGAGTTATCCTAGCACAAGGGCCATCCCCACCAGGCAGCTCAGGTGTAACCACCCTATCTGTGAGGATTTGGTGCTGTGGAAGTGGTTTTAGGGCCAGAGCTGGATAAGGAGCTCTGAAATATATACATGGATTTATTTATTTATTTAAAATAACGCAAGCAGCTGCATGGACATGATCGTGTTGGCTTCAGCTGGCCTTTTATTCTGCTTAATTAATAATGATGAGTCTTGAAGCATGCTTGGCATTCACTAAACAAAGTGTCATAAAGGAGCTGATTATTTCTTCTGTTTCTTCTTAGTAATACTGCTAAACGTGTTTTGAGTGAGCCTAAGACAGACTTAGAAGTTCCATTTGGATACCAGGGTAAAATCTCTTGCAGACAGGCATGGGAAGGGTTTGTGTTTGGCTTGAAGAGTGTGTGGATAGCCCACAGAGACACATCTCTGTTCTCCCT
Organism: Agapornis roseicollis; assembly: GCA_002631895.1. Classification (NCBI taxonomy): domain Eukaryota; kingdom Metazoa; phylum Chordata; class Aves; order Psittaciformes; family Psittacidae; genus Agapornis; species Agapornis roseicollis. Next base: position 33,646 of record NDXB01020460.1, on the reverse strand, counting down.
GGGAAAAAAAAAAATGAGAAGAGAAGAGAAGAGAAGAGAAGAGAAGAAAGGAAAAGGAAAAGGAAAAGGAAAAGGAAAAGGAAAAGGAAAAGGAAAAGGAAAAGGAAAAGGAAAAGGAAAAGGAAAAGGAAAAGGAAAAGGAAAAGGAAAAGGAAAAGGAAAAGGAAAAGGAAAAAGAAAAGAAAAGAAAAGAAAAGAAAAGAAAAGAAAAGAAAAGAAAAGAAAAGAAAAGAAAAGGAAAGGAAAGAAAACCAGAAGAAGATCTTTGTCCTTAGTGAAATGTTTTGTCTGATCCTGAGATGGGCCTAGTTTGGAGTTCGGGGCCCTGTTTGTCACCAGTATGAGGACAGGATGAAGGACAGAGAAATGACCTTTTCCAACAGTGTAGGGATATCCATGGAAAAGAGAGGGAACATGGAAGAGAAAGCAACGGGCCAGACAATCCAGAACCAGCATTTAGCTAATCTCCTTAAAAGAGATTTCTGGGGCCATTCTGGTAATTTAGGGATTTCAGGGTTTTTTAAGGCTGCCCCTTCTGGGATTAGCTCTCAGGAGAGCAAGGACTGGAAATATTTTTCAGGCTATTTGTGACTCAGCAGCTGGCAAGTGCTGATTACTGGCAGCAACTGACGTCCGAAAAGCATCTAAGGCTTTATTATATTATCCAAAAAGGCCATAGACTATTTATCACCCCAGCTCCAGAACAAGGAGTACCCAAACCTTCCAGGAGGACAGGGAGCACAGGGCAGAAGGCGGCGCTGTAGGGAATTTTTAATCTCTTCCTCAAATGCTCTTCAAATTTTCCTTTCCCAGGTGCTTCCAACCAGTTGCCTGTCCTTTGAATGTTGCCTTTGAATTTAGGCAAGAAGAGCAACCCAAAATAGGCATTTAGGTGTCTGGCTGCTCCTAGCTACAGTTAGTAGATGTTTGTAGGCAGCATCATGCCTGTGTTTCCATGAGAGCGTACCACCCTTTCTGGTATGTCCCTAGAAGGCTGATTCTTGAGGATAGCATCATCTAGGCCAGAGGAGCACTGAGTAAGTTGGGTCACTGATCTGTGGCTCAATTCCCAGCGTTTACAGACTCAATAGACAACATCTGCTCAAAGGTATCTCCTTTCTGGCCCATTCTTGGTCAGCAGCTCTAAGCACAACTTTTGACATTGCTTTACTGATCATTTATCAGTGCCAAAGCAATCCATCAGGGTGCTCTGGCCTTGGCAAGATCTTCTTCAATAACAGTTCAAGTCCAGGTCTGATCTGCATGCCAGGTCCAGTGAGTGGCCAGCCACAGCAAAGTGCTTTGGTGCTGCTGTGTCATATTAAGGATGAGGAGTGAGACCTGCTTCCCTCATCTCCAGGGCATTTGGCTGTGCAATGAAGCAGGTGAAGCCATGCTCGCTGTTGTTTATCCCTTTTCCTTCAGCCTCTTTCCTTTACACCTCCTGTTTGTCGTTCAGAGACAAACTCCCCTGCAGCTTTCCCCTCTGTTGCAATTACAGACTTGCTTCCTCTTGTCTCCAAACTCAGCCTGCCTAGTAAAGCTGATAGCCAGGAAGTTCCAAGGATGCTGCGCATCCAAGCAGCCAATCTACATTAGCAAATGAGCAACAGGAGTGAGCCAAACACATGGCCGGGTGCCCTCGGCCAAGCAGAAGCAGCAGCATGTCAGGATCATGAGCCCTGGGTGTAAACCTCCATATGGATGACAGCATCAATTTGAGTTCTGTCACAGGGGCTGAGCATCCTGCTGCCTGCTGGAGAAAGGGTCCTGCCAAAGCTGTGGTGGGCAGCAATAGCATCCCAGCTATTGCATCTGATGGGCGCAATCTGATGAGCATTATTTTGGGGTAGGGGCTCCAGAGCACCATTACTTCTCTTCTGTCCCCAGCAATGAATAGGAGTGATGATAAAATGAGGAGAGCAGAAGGAGAGAATGTTTCTCAATACAGGAGGGCACTTTGTACTGAGAGTGATCACAAGTGGAGGGGTCTGACTTGTCCCCATGTTACATGACGTCTGGCACAGCTAGGTGTGGGCAAGTCACCACATGAGTTACTGAAAATGAGAAACGGTTGGTGGAGAAGATCAGGACTGAAGGTACTTCAAAGTGCTTGTCTTTATGAAGGACGTAGGTGTCCTCCCCATTACAAGGGATAGTAGTCTTCAGTGGCATCTGATAGGGTTTGGTTTGCATGGCAGGGGCTTGCAGAGAGTAAGACTGGAGCCCTGCTGAACTATGCTTTTAGAGACATAGAATCATAGAACAGTTAGGGTTGGAAATGACCTTAAAATCATCTAGTTCCAACCCCCTGCCATAAGCAGGGACACCCCACACTAAACCATGTCACCCAAGGCTTCGTCCAACCTGGCCTTGAACACTGCCAGGGATGGAGCATTCACAACTTCCTTGGCCAACCCATTCCAGTGCCTCACCACCCTAACAGGAAAGAATTTCTTTCTTATATCCAATCTAAACCTCTCCTGTTTAAGTTTGAACCCGCTACCCCTTGTCCTGTCACTACAGCCCCTAATGAAGAGTCCCTCCCCAGCATAATCCTTGTCCTGAAGGATATGGTTCATACAAGGAAAGCAACACTGTTTAGAAGGTCAGTAGCTAATCTGAGACTAGGATTCATGTCTGAGTGTGGGCTCACAGTGTGGGGCTGTGGACCACATGCCTCTCAAAAGACTCCATTCGCTTTAGGATTACTTCAAGGAACAATGGGAGCAGAGTTACCTTAAACTGTTATCTAAATCATGAAGGTTGACAGTGAAAGGACCAGGGGCAATCAGTGAAATTATCAGGAATAAGCCTTGAAAAAAGCATGTGGTAGAGCAGGCTGTTATTGCATGGTGGCACTTGGTGCTGTAGAGACCGGGACTGGACATCTGTTTGAACAGGGAACAGACGTTCATGGAAGGCACATCCATCAGTGGATAGCAACACAACCTGTATGATGTACAGGCCCTGAGGGTCCCTGAGCTGCTGATCTGCAGTGTGGTGGGCACAGGAGGTTATCTTATAAAGCTTCCCAAGGCACCTGCTCCTGGTCATCACTAGGGAGAAGAGACCTCTGGATGGACCTTTGGTTTGGTGCCTGTGTTTTCTATGAGTCTCTCAGAGCAGAGTGGGTTCAAGAAGAGGTTTATGGATTACGGTATCCACCAGCTTTCGTGTGGGTACCCCTGTACACCCATATCTCCAAACTCCTGTCTGTCCTGAAGCCTGTGCTGTGAATCGGGCTTGCTATGGTTTCTTTCCAGACTTGATCTCATACATGTCTCTGCAGAGACTCTTTGTGTCTTAAACCTCCTCAGATCTTTCTTACGCAAAAAAACAACAGCTCACTCAGGAAGCGACTGTTGGGTGCAAATCTAGCTAGTCCTTCTTTGTGCCTTCCTAGGTATGCTCACTCACTGGGGAAGTCCTTGGGGGACGATGGGCATATCCCTGCTGGTGCATCTGTGGGAAGATTCTGACCTACATTAACACCATCACATGGTTTTTTTTGTGGGGCCTCTGCTCTGATTTTTGTACTGTTTTTATTCTACTACAAGGTGATCATGACTAAGAAAAGGCAAGGCCAACCCTCTATCAAACCTGCAGTGGCTGCATGTGCCCCTGTGGTTCCTTCTCCATCCCCATCAACTAAGAGCAGCCAATGAGCCCGGTGGTATGACATGCTCATCCCTTGTAGAGTGGCCCTTGTGAAGGCAGGGACAGCATTTCAGTGACTGTTCCCTGAGATTTATACATCCAGTATGCTGCAGGAGTGGGATGAGTGATCTTGACTAGAAGGCAGGTGAGATGAATGGGAGAATCAATAACTCCCTGAACAAGCCACAGCAAAGGTTTGTTGCCCTCTAAACTGATTGGTTTTGTGGTCCTTCTTGTCTTTCTTCCCACAGGAGCATGAGAAGTTGTTTTAGGACAAATCCCAGTCCATTCATATGGGTGTCTTGCCCATGAGGATGGGTTATGTTCACTTTCCTTCCCCTGCTCTGCTTTCAGCTCTGACCCTGCCTTTTCTCTGTGCAAAGAGCTTCTCCAACGTATGTAATTACCAAAGGTATGTGGGGAATTGGAATATCCAGGCTTTGAGTTCATGCCAAATGGAGGTAAGAAGTTGACCTTTAGTATATACTTGTGGAATTGGATATCTGAAATAGTTTGCTTTGGAAATAGTACTAGCAAAATATATGTATTTTTGTGTGTGTCGATAGGGATACAAATACAGATATGGATGCATACAGAAGCATACATGTATATAGAGACATATCCGTATTTTTAATTGAAACCCAGGCCTCATTTTGCAGCTGTTTGCTGCTATTTTGTTGCTATTATTGCAGTCTTCTTATTCAAAAAAGATCAAGACATCATCCTGTAAAATACGAAGTGTTTTAGAAGCTGATAGTCCCAATTCAAAAAAAGGAAGTCTCATATTTTGAATACAGAAGGTTTCAAATATTCCTCAAGATGGGAACATTCCAGTGAGATAGCCGATTTTAACCAAGTGATCCTTGCCTGTGGACAGCCACCTGATTGGAAAATGAAATCTCACTATCCATAGCGACCTACAGAGCTCGCTGAGGAGCAGCATCCTCAAGGCCGAGGCACCATGCTGGGACATGGGAGTTGGGATTTTCTTCTGGGATTTAACACTGTTTCACATGATTCACTGCTTCCCCACAGTGCAGTGCGCTACTTCTCATTGGAGTTGGAAGACATCCCTTTTGTAGGACCGAGGCTAAGATATCCTGTGCTACGGGAGGATGTAAATGAAACTCTTCTGTTCATAAACATAAATCATCTAGGGAGGAATGGCTCCAGCTGTGTTCTGAGGAGGGGAATGCAACTACTATCATATCATATTATAAATGTGATAGAAATAATATAGTTCACAAAATACAAGCAATTAAGTTCACACTAGTAAATGAGACATGAAGAGGCCATCTTCTGAACTAGTAACATTTCCAGAAATAGCAGAAAATCAGACTCTGTCCAAGAGTAAATGCTAATATCTCAGCTCTTGTTTTCCTCTGGGACTGGGAGAAGGAAGCTGAGATCCTGTACTTGTTTGTTCTGCAGAACAACCTTTCACTTTGTAGAAAATCATTTGATAAGTGGGATTTTCACCTTTGGGAGGGCACCTCGGCGTTAATCTGTCTCCACCCCGGCCCCATGGCCTCCTAGAATGCAGTTTGACCATTGCAGGTCTCTATCATTTTCTTGAGGATGAACCTCTGTTTTAGACTGCTTCACCCCACCCACATTAAAAGATTGAACCTAAATTCTTCACAGGCATGCTTGCGCAGCCAGTGGCTTGCTCAGTCTGTGATCTCCCCATCCCTCATTTCATCAAGAGTTCTTCCACATTGCTGCTTGAAAAAATCAATCAAGTAACATAATAAAATGCTAAAGTGATCTAATATGTCTATTTCCCATTAAATCAAGACTTGATAAATTGTCTCTTCTTTCCCTCACCCTTTTTCTTCCCTCCTTCCTTCTTCCTTCCTTTCTCTTACAATTGCGTACATTATTGAATTTGCTAGAGATGGAGCGTGTTTCAGGAGCTGTATAAATCTGGAGGAATTCATTAAGCTCCACTGAATTTATCGAAAGTTGCAAAGTTTTTAAATCTACAAATGTTTGACATCTTTACAGGCTTATTAATTAATGCAAACCATTAAATACTGTTAAAACTCATGTCGCATTTATGAAGTATTTGAGCTTCATTGAATATGCAGATCAGGTAATTAATCTTTTTAAGCTCTGTCAACCTTTTTGTTCTTAAAAAAGACAAGGGGTTAATAGGAAAGAGGAGAAGCCAAAGAGTTCTCACGATGGGAGAATTCACAGCCAAAATCAGGATTTCTCTGTTTCCAGGAATTTTCATCTAAGACTGCTGAATGCCCTCCAGAGTTCTGCTCTTTTCATCTGTGCTAGCACAGTGCTTGGTGGTGTTGCTTAGGGTCACGATCTTGTTCTGAGTCATTGCCCTTCAATCACTAGGGACCAGTAGGTTGCATTGAGGTGGGATGCTGACACAAGCTTGAGAAAAGTCCATACCTGTTAAGGTCCATGTATGCTAGGCAGTCATCTGGAGGTGTGTAGTTTCACAAGGAGACCAGGAGGTGTTTGAATCTGTGGGTGAAAAGCAACTTTTAGGTTGAGCGGATGGCTGATCTGTATGGACATTATGAGGTTGCTAAGGAAAATGAGGGGAAACTAAGTCACACAATAAGTGAGGTGACTTACCCTGGGTTTGTTGCATAGAAGTGTCCTCTGTCTGCTCATACCTGACCTACAAGGAGGGACTGAGGAAGCCAAGTGAGCTCAGCCCATGGAGGAGAAGGTGATGGGTGATTGAATTTCTGTCTTCTGTTATGGAGTGGGGAGTGTGGAGTTCAAAACATGCTTTTCTCAGAGATAGCCAAGAAAGAATGACAGGCGATGGGCACAGGCTGCAGTGTGGGGAGTCCTCAGCTTACTTCATCCAATGTTCGAGCAGGTCCTCCTTTATGCTAGTGGATGTGGTGATCGCAGAAGAAACCTGGATGTCCCTGAGTATGTGTGTGTGCAGGAGAGCTGCAGCTGGAAAGCTGATACCACAGCCCCTTCCTCGCTGAAGTGCCATCACCGCAACCCAGCCCTCATAGAGAGCCCATGGAGATCCTGGGAACAGGAGCCGGGCAGTCATGGGACTGTCCTTGCAGCCCTGCCACAGTGAGGGTTTTGGAGCCAAGCAGACAGTCCTCAGGCATGCTTGCTGTATGTCTGATTTGCACCCAGAGTTGTATGTAGAGGGGCAGACAGACAAATACAGAAAATGCAGGCTGTGTGCCTGAAGATGGCTTTGGGTTTTTATGAGTCCCAGGAAAATGAGTGGTATTTACTCTGGAAAAAAAGGGAAAATCCTGTTTTGAGGTTTTCACACTATCACCCACTGTTTGGCTTGTAAAACTGAGGCTTATGCTGAGCAATGCCTGTCACCTGCTTCCCAAGGGATGTACACAATCCCCAGGGTTAATCCCAAATGCTCTGGCAGGCAAGGAGACGTATCTAGCAGATGAGATGCATCCTGAGCTTTCTCCCTTCAGAGATGACAGTCCTGGAGGAGACCATCTCCTTAGCCCCTTCCCATTAGAGATGGGTGGCACTTGCCATGCTGGTGCAGCTCTGCAGTGAGTACCACCAAATTTGTCATTGCTGTGAGGTTCCAGGAGCTCCAAGCTCCACCAGTAAGTTAGTGGAGAGTCATCCCCAGTCCAGTTTGGGGCAGAGCTCTGATTGATACCGGCCAGAGGTTTTCAGTTATTCAGTTGTTCTTCTACAGACAATTGCATCCACCCAAAATCTTCCCCATTGTCCCTATTATCTGGCTCTTCCAGTCTCAGAAGCAGATGCATCTCTTGAGCAAACAACAGTCCAAGGGAGCTGGATGTCCACTGCCTGAATAGGATGTCTTAAGAGATGGGCACTGCTATTGGTAACCCATTGCTGCAATATCAGAGCCTCCCCATCTTGTGACATGTCCATCATGTCTAGGGGATGTCAAATATCTGGAAGTGGTGGGGGAACTTCTTCTTTACATAAGCCCAGAACAGCATCTTGCCCTATTGCACTTCATAGCATTGTGACTACCTGTGGAGGTAGATGTTGGCCATCAGATTGCATTAAGGCCCAATTAACTGTTACTTTTGTTAGGTTTATTTATGACTAGTCACACCAGAACCGCTACAGGGAGTCACAGGTTTACTCAAGTGGCAATCAAGACACGGAATTACCCTTCCTTACTGCTAAAATCAAAGCAATAATTCACTCTGTTGACTTTACCAGAGACTTCACAGTCTGATGGAGAGGGCAGAAACTTCACATTACCTCTGGGAGATCTCCAAAGAATCTGTCCAATATGGTCCTTTCATTTTATCTACTGTCCACAGGGATTTTTCTAAAGACATATTTACTGTATTTGTAATTTACAGCATCATTCTTGGTGGCTCTACAAGCCACTCCAGTCAAACTAAGGGTGGTATTTATCTTCACTTTGTCATGGCCATATTGGAATTAGGAATTGCCCATGCACTTAATCTCTAACTGAAAACAATCTCAGCAAATAAATGACAAACTGAATAGAATTACCATGTCTCTTATCATGGTCTCTAACAAGGCTGCTGAAACTTTCCAGGATAAAAGGGTTTCTGTAAGCCAGCATACACACAATCCAATGTCCTCATTCTAGGAAAGCTACTCAGGTTTAAATTTCACCTGCTTACACTGCTGCAAGGCTAAAACTCTTCAGTAGGGTCAGCACAGGACAGCTTTTGCATCCAAAGCCAAGCAAGGTTTATAGCTAATGAGGGACTTTTGTCTGTGTTGAAGGGATGGGTAAGGAGGGGATCATAGAATCCCAAGTTGGATGTGTCCTCAAGGATCACCTGGTCCAACCTTTCTAGGCAAAGCATGACCTAGACCCAATGGCCCAGCACCCTGTCCAGCCAAATATTACCAGTGTCCAGCATTGAGGAATCACCACTTCCCTGGGGAGATTATTCCAGTGGCTGGTTGTTTCCATTGTGAAAAATTTTCCTCTTGTGTCCAGTCAGAATCTCCCCAGGAGTAATTTGTACCCATCACCCCTCACCTTTTCCATGGGACTGCTTGTCAAAAGCGAGTCTCTGTCTCCTTTGTAACCACCCTAAAGGAGGGGAGAGAGCTCAGAGATTAGCTGTGCTTTGAAACAAGTGATTAGTTCACCAATCTTCCCAAGATGTTCGGGTGATCTGGGGATCCCCCATGCTGAGGAAGGGAGCTACAACCCCAGGGGTTCCCATTCCTTCTGGTGGGATCCTTAGGGTATCTGTGGCTGAAGTTGGAGGACACTAAGTGGCTTAATCCCGCTTGAAGGTTTTCATGGTTGGAAAGCCTGTATGATATAAATTAAACCAGTGTAGTTAAAGACAGTTGAACTTTAGTGCAGGCTTAAAAGGTTGAATTTACATGGGGACACAGCAGAAAGTCTTCTAAGATTGGTGAGTTGAAAGCCCAGATGTGCAGACTCTGAACAAACGGCACCTGTGCCGTGGCAGAGGGGTTGGACTCGATGATCTCCAACCCTAATGATTCTGTGATTCTGTAATTAGATGTGAAATGAAATAAACAAAATGAATGCTGCAAGAGGGTGTGTGCATGGGGCATTGTAAGCAGAGTAATTCACTGGCCATGAAAATCACACTTTCTGGTTCAGTTTTTCAGGGGATTCCCATAGAGTCAGTCTTTAGAAAAGTATGAGGAGGTCTGTATCTCTTTGGCTGAGCTCTGGTTAGGTGGGGACTATGATCTAAATAACTTACTTCAGACAAATAAGCCTAGTGACTTTAAGGGCAAGATCAAGCCCTAAGTGCATGAAGGACTTTGCACACTGAGCATCCCATTCACAGAGCTGATCCGGAGTGATCAGGGGTTGAAGTGGGGTGAAGGCAATATATCTGTGTGAGTATTTTTTGATAGATCAAGAGGCAGACCAAGAAAAAGAAATCTGCTTTTGAGAAAAATCAGAGATGGCCTTGGGCCTCATCTCTCCAAGGACTTAGTCTGCACTGCGTACTTGACATTAGTGTTCGTAATTAATTCCCTGTGTTGATGCTCTTATTCCAGAATCAGACACACCTTATTTCAAATTAGTTCAATCCGCTCGGGACCCTGCCACAAAACCAGGTTAAGAAATTAGCACAAATCAGTCGAGCTTTGGTACTAACTGGATAGGCAGGCAAGCCCTTAGAAAATGCAAAGGGATTCAGCTTCATTTTACATATCAGAGAGGAGGATAAAGTCACATAGCAGTACCTGCCTCTGAGTAAAAACGACCACATGAGCAATAACCAAGTCTCAGCTGATGTACAGTAATATTTTAAGTTGCAGTGATGTGATACAGTATAAAAGCCCCCAGCACGACTGGGAAATGTCTCTTCTACTCCAAACTCTCTTCCTGCTGTAATCAGAAGGATTTTTTTCTCCTGAAAAGAAATCTGCAGACAGAATTTCATGGATTGGTGGCCTGACTAGAAGGGGTTGGGAGAGCTCAGTTCTGGGTGTAGTGCTCATTGTTTTAACAGTTCTTTTAACCCCTGGTGCACAGGTTAACAAATTATTAATTTAGGGTCTCTGCATTTTTGCTGATGTTTTTCTTCTAAAGCTGCAGAACTTCTGCATTTGAAACAAATATGGAATTTCATCCCAGGTGCCATGGACAAATCTACTTGTCCTAAGAACCAGTATAGGTGAAACATGCAAAAACATGATGGGGATGGTCAGATGCTGGGGACTTGTTTGGTCAGTGATAATTCACCTGTTGTGTGTAGGCATCATTCCAGAAAATCAAAGCATCACATGCACAGAATGTATATTCAAGAGGTAACTGCACATTTACTGAGGAGTATTTAGCTTGCAGAACCAGAAGTGACAGTGCTGAACTCTTTTCTCTGACCCTTCATCAGATGTTGTTCTGGTGAGTGAGGCAACAGCTTGGACCTTGGCAGAGAGACCTTGCGGTCTCCATCGTCTACCACAGGAGTGTGCCAAGCCACTACAGGGAATGGGTCTTCCCTTTCATGTTGCTTTCTTCAGCTTGATGGGATTTTGATATTGTTTGTTGGAAAAAGTCCTCACTGGCATGAATTAAACAAATTCCTGATGGAGTGCAGGAAGGGGCTTTTTGGTCAGTCCCGAAGGAGGCTGCAAGCAGAGTCCTGATTTATCCATGGAGAAAGAAGAGGTCCCATCAGTAATTTGTCTGGAGTGCTTGGGAACAGAATCCCTGCTCTACCACAGAGGTTTCCAGCTCCAGGGCAGCATAAAGAAAATCACTCTGCTATTAGAAAAAGATAGGAAAAACAGGGAGAGGTGAAAATTTCTCTGAGAGGGGAGCTGTGGGGCACTGATAATAGGAAGACAAGCAGACACAAAGCAGCAACCCAGCTCTGGTTTTGAGCCTAGTAGCAAGGGATCTTCATAAGTTATTGGAACTTGCTTTTGCTTCCACAAAACTCCCGCAAGCTTTCCAGGTAGCATAAAATATGGTTTTGATGCTATAACAGCACTTCAAGGGACTTCACTTGGACACAGTTGAAGTTCTCTGGGAATCAGATGCTCCTGTGGTCTAAAGAGCTCCTGGCCTAGACCTCTTTTGGACCTCCTGTCTTCCAGTAACCATGGTATAAAACCAATGAGTCCAGATGTGTACACCAACAGTCACATAGCCAAGGTGTATCAGACCCAAGTCTTAAAAGTGTTTGAAAGCAGCTTGAGATATCAACTGCTCCATCATTTCAGTGAGCAGGCTACAGCTGTATGAAGTAGGCAGTGCCAAGACATGATTTGGGGCCAATAGCGCTTTTGGAGTTAGCACAGGGCAGGGGTAGTGCTGGGGTGCTACTTTAAAGGTAGAGGCTCGGATGGCAGGAGCTGTGGTACACGGGGAGCTCCAAGGCAGTGGGAATGCGACATGATTAGTGAAATAAAAACTATATGAAGTCAGGGAGGGGGAAAATCTCTGTGAGATCATCTGTCTCCTGCCCCCATGATGTAACCAACTGAGACAGCTCAGCTCCCCAGGGAGGCCAGCACTAACAAAGCCTCGGGTGAACTTCTCAAATGCAGCAAGGTCAGACCTTCTGCATAGTTGCCCTTTGGCTGTGGGACTCGATCCTCCAGAGATTAGGATGACCAGAGATCTTTGTCACTTTTGGAACAGATGATGGTAGGGACCATCTCTTCGCATTAACTTCTTCTTGATGAGCTGCCTGGGGGAACGATTATGGTGATGATGCTAATGTGTAGATACTAGCCAGGCTTTCTCAGCCAGGTCTGCAGCAAGAAGAGGAGCTGTGCGTGCTGAGGGAAGGAGTGGTGGTTTGGGGATGGAGCATGCTGAGGTGGTGGGGAGGCCACAGCTCTTCTCCTAGGACCCAAGCTGCAAAACTAGCTTCCTGTGGTGGGAACCCACCTCTCATGGTTGTTTCTCCTTGGGGGCCTTGGCATTTTGCAGCACAAGGTGCTTGTGGACAGGAAGGATGGTCTAACTCTGCCACCCCACTCACAACACAACACATTGGTTTTTCCTTGTATTTTTCATTGTAGTTTTATTTGTTTGCTCAGATGATTTCAAGATTTGAGCTATGTGTCAGAGAGACAGTGGGGTAAGTCACAAAGATGGTGAACTAGCCTTGCCAATGTTGCTTTACATTTACAGTCAGAACTATCGATTTTTTTTATGCATCTGTGGAGTTTAGCATCTCATATGGGTTTTTACAAGCAGAGTTGTGTATGTTGGTCTCTTCTGGTACTTCCTTTACACTGAAGTTCTGTACCTCACACCTCTGCAGCCCACAGCCTCATCTTTGCTGCTGTCCCATAAGCTGATGTGGGACTGGCCAAGTTTAAGCTGGTGGCTTCGGTGTGGGGGAGTTGTAATGCAGCTGGTGGCTGGAGAGCCTGATGCTGGCCCCTCTGCCAGCAAGTGTCCTGAAGTGCAGACACGTCTGGCATGTGACTTGGCAAGACCCTGTCTTAGTGGACAAAAAAGTGGACAAAAGTTGACCAGCATCTCCATTTCATCATCCTAAGTCAGGATGTTTAGTCCAAAGCCCTGGTTCAAGCACTTGAAGTGTCCCTTTGGTTTAGAGTGTGTGCAGGAGCTTTCTAGATGGCAGTCAATGGTTCGTGATCAGACCACCTAAGATGTGAGACTGACTTGGGTGTCCTGTGTCACCTGGCCACTAGATCAAGAGAATGCCCATTGATCCAGATGGTTTGTGCTTCACACTGGCCAGATCTGGCTTCCCATACAGGCAAGGGTGAGATGGTACTACAGCAGCAGCAATAATGTGCTCCAGGATATCATCCATCTGCAGGTCTCACTGTTTTGTGTTTGGACCTGGATGACCAAGAAAGTGTTGCTTGTCCAATGGGAGAGATGCCTACAGCAGTGAGTCTGAGGCATTCCACTGTCTTTGGTCAGTTTCACTAGGAGAACAGGATAAGTGCCAGCGCCAGAGAGATGTGTTCAGCAGTATTCCTAAAGACTATATCTTGCTCTGATAGGGTCCACCCACCCTTGTAGTTTGCTCAGCAATTTCTGCCCAAGTGCCCAGGGAAAACTCAACAGAAGGAAAAACAATGTGACAACCCATGGGACAGGGAAAATATCATTAGCTCTCTAGTTCTAAGCTTTGCTTCTTGTCTTTCCCATCTTATAGCAGCAGACTAGCAAACCAGCCAGAGTACAGTTAGCCACAATAATGTGAGAAGCAGGATGGACAGGGCTGATTAAATGAGAGCACATGGTAGTTGTAAATAAAGGACCTTAAATGAAATCTGTCACAACTGTTAGGCTACAGCCACAACTAAAGGACGAAGAAATATCTACAAGAGCTCAATAACACAGACAGTAGGTTCTTTATGACTGCCTCGCAAGATGCAGTGCAAATGTGTCTGGCTTTGTGGGAGCTGTGCGGAAAGCCTGTGATAATGTGCACGGTGATAGTCTTTGTAAAAATCTTTACAAAAAAAAGGATTAATAGAATTTATGCTTTTAGGGCTGGATTTTCCGGAGCAGTTCAGTGCTGGGCTGTCTCAGCTCCCACTGAAGTCAACAGAGGTTATACCTCCGAAATCAATGAAGGAGCAGAGTGTTGCTGATCCTGAGAGCTTTTGAAAAGCTCATCTCTTGTATATTTATGGCTAAGCAGGCACATAAATAAATACTCCCACCAAAAAAAGAGCCTTGTCCCCAAAAGCTCAGCTCCTTCCTTGTAAGGAGAGAGGAGAGGATGATTTCAATAAGATGGTCCAGAGGGCTGGAGAACTCATAGGCTGAGGACTTTTTCAGCCTGGAGAAGTCACGAGAGACCTTAATAACAATTCCAGTTACTAAAAGGCGCCTACAAGAAATCTGGAGAGGGCCTTTTGACAAGGGTGTGTAGTGAGAGGACAAGGGGGAATGGCTTTAAACTGAAAGACATTTAGATTAGACATTAGGAACAAGGTTTTTTACCATGAGGGTGCTGAGGCGATGGCACAGGGTGCCCAGAGAAGCTGTGGCTGCCTCATCTCTGGCAGCGTTCAACACCAGGTTGGACGGGGCTTGGAGCAACCTGGTCTAGTGGAAGGTGTCCATCCCATGGCAAAACTTGCACTTGTGAGTAGTCTGGCTGCTGTCTGTTCCCATTGAATCTCTCAAAGTGCTTTTGCAGCCTGTCTAGCCCCAGGTGAGCCAAGGGGATGAGTACAGGACAGAAAGGAATGGAAGAGGAGAGCAATGCAATCCTTTTAGACAGTGCAAATAGAACAGGAGCCTTAGATGTGCTTTGGCTGGAGCAAGAAGAGACCCTCAGGATATGACACAAGTAGGTCGTTCTGCCTGTTTCATTACAGGAGGCAGAGTGGAGAGGCAAGGAGTCATCCACATTCTCCTGCCCACAAGGCTGATGGAGATGCCACTTTCACCTGCTTTTGCTAGTGTGCATAGACAAAGGGCCACCACCTGGTCTGCCCTCAGCACCAGCATGGAAACAGGCTTAATGCTTCTAAAATGAAATGGTTTCATCTGTAAACACATCCTTTTCTCCAGCCTCAGGCAGGCAAACAGCCCTAGGATGCCTCCTCCTTCTACAACTTGACTTCCTCTATGTCCATATGGGCTATTACACCTCCGATTTTTCATGTTTTCCTTATTTTTAACTTCCCATTCGCAAATGATAGCTGACTTGCAGGGAGCAGAGGTTGCTGATACAAACATGTCTGGATTGGCTTTCTTCTCTGCCCATGAGGACTGTCCATGCTTTGTAGTCAGGTTGCGAGGAACCAACCTTGATGGAAAGGAGTCTTGTTTCTTGGGCTGCCTTTATGCCATTGTCTAATTCCCTGTGGGAAGCAAGTTTGTGGGATTTCTCTGCATTTTGTCTTTGTTATCAGACTTTTGGCTGTCTTTCTAAACCGGGCTGCCTGACTGTTGCTTTACAAGTGATTCCTTGAGCCCACATTCCCCTTTGGTTTTGGATGAACTGTAAGAGTTTGACTGCAGCTGATGGGCACAACCTTCTCTACTACAGACATTTCATAGAGACACAGCATATTTGAGGTTGCAAAGGACCTTGGGAGGTTGTCTAGTCAACTCCCCCTGTTTTCCTTTGGGTCTCAAAATCATCAAAAGCTGTGTTTTGGGAAGTTGTCATAAGCACCACTCTTATTCTCTTGTTGTACAATTCTGTCTCCAACAATGCAGTGATAAAACTATGTTCTAACATATTGTTACCATCTATGTTCACCCCTGCAGCTGGCTTCATTTCTTCTTCCCATGCCTGTATGTGGGCTCTTCTCCCTGGCAAGCTTGTACTCCTGCCTGCCTTAGTCTCTCCATGCTGCCTGTTCTCATTCATTTTCTGTATGCTGTGTTCTTTGCCTGTTAATTAGTCTTTCCCGTGCTGCCAGTCTGGTGATGCTGCGTCCTGCCACCGTGTTTCATGTACTACCTGCTGGAATACGCTATGAAGGGACTCTATGTTTGCAAAACCAAACGCCCTGTTTATTAGAGGTACTATTTATAGAAATGCTGAAGCCTGGGAGACAGCACCAAATCCTGAGCATCCAGTTAACCTTTGTGTCCTGCTTGACATGATGCTTGCTACAACCATGGTAATTTTCCTGCTGTCCAGTCAGCCTTGCAGTCCAAAGCACTGCCACATTTATTTTGCTGATATCTAAGCACTTTGCATCCTTAATGTATTTATCCTCCTGACACTTAGGGGCTTGGTGATGGTGGGACCTCAGTGTTGTTGGCCATTACATCTTCCCATCCAAAGGATGCCGTGGAGACAGATGGCCACAGCACATCCTTGTTTTGCAAACAGTTATTTCATTTTGTGCTTAGTTCAACCTAATGAGAAGTTTGACAGTACTTATTTTCTGTGATGGGTTTTCCTGGGTTTTAAACAGATGGTTTAACCCATTCTTTCCCTACCACCCCCATGTTTGTGTGCTTCTTTCTCTGGTGAAACCATGTCTCTCACTAGGTAGAATCCCAGTGCAAGCAGGGACAGCAATATGTCCCCATTGGGCTGTCAGGCTGCACTCTTGTCTGTGCACAATGCTATGAACAGATGTAATCTGGCTCACTAAATAAACACCGGGGAGATTCCCTGTACTAAAAGGCTCCTTAATTTATCAAGTTAAATCACAACAAGGTTCTAGCTGCTGAATTGGCAAAATTCAGCCTGGAAGTCAATGCAACTCCAGACACTTGCAAGCAACACAGAGCAGGGAGCACAAACATGATCAGTTGTTTCTCTGCCAAAGAGACAAGATATTTTCCAGTTTGCTTCTAAAGGCATCTGGAAATTAGGTCCCCAAGGGTGTAGCTTGGTCACTGAGGAGAGCAGATGGTCTGAATTTGGAATCAATGAAGGGGGAGGAAGATGTTTTGAACCAGGGAGTATTAAAGAAGTGGTTGAGTGTGACTGTTCTTGAATATTCATATCAGAAGGAATCTGTGGGGCTTTGTACAGTGTCTGATAACCCTGGGGCATCACTGCTGTCCTCTGGAGAAAAAATGTGGCCATCCACGTTCTGAAACTCATACATATGGCCAGGGTACTGGCTGAATTCGGTGAGGCTGAATTCAGATTGCTGTTTTGGGGATGGAAGAGATTTGCCTCAGATAATGAATGGCTGTGTGCTGAGTTAAACTTCCCTTCCTAGTTGGTCTCAACAGAAATGGTAGGTATTTGTATTACTAGTGTAGATATCCATCAACCATTGGCCAGTTTCACTGAGCAGTACCCTTTCCAAATTCACTCTTTTGTAAAGTAATATATTAAATCTTTAGGACGCTGTCCAGACAACCCAAATGAGCTTTACTAACTATCTGCCAATAATCCCGTGTTTTTTCACAGAAAGAGGGAGCCTGAGGAAATCCAGGCAGATCTTTCCCATTCTCATTGAGTTTCTTAGACCAGCATTGTTTAGGTCACAGTATGTGACCTGCCCTGAAAATGGGATCCTGGTTGGATGCTTATAGATTTCATTTTACCATTGTTTTCACTGGGAGAACTACACCAAACAGTAAGCTATCTTCCATGCATCTACCCATGCTTAATCCTACCTATGCCATCAGCGGGCCCAAAGATTTAGGTATCTGGCTTAGACATCTCTTTGTAGACATAATGTTTCTGTGAAATTATGGTCCAGTAGCCAGACATGACCTCGTGTATGAGCCACTGACACCACTCACTGAGTATTATCAGCAGACTTAAAACTGCAGGCACACTTTGTACATCATTGTGGTTAATGGTGGCTGTTTGTGACTGCCACCCATCCTTGTGTTTGCAGCTCTCCAAGATGCTGCTGTGGCTTGTCTTGTGATCCTGTTGACCTTTCCCAGACGTTCCTTGGACATACCACTTATTGGCTCCCTTCTGAGCCTTAACTTGAGTTACTCAGGATGCCTAATCATGTGAACACCATAATTGCTGTGTATGTCAATCACATCACATGCATGGTCAGTTGTCACAACTCCACTTCTGCTTCCTAATGGCGTTTGCTTTCAGTCCCATTAATGACCATAATTATTTTCCTAAGCATAAATTGTTTCTAATGACCGTAGTCATTTTTAGCATGATAACACAGCAAATGATGCATCCATGGGACAGGATAAAGCCAAGGAACAGACCTTTCAAACCCTACTAAATCTCAGGCTCACATATTATTTACGGGGAACTTTAGACTGTGCTGTGTTGTTCCCATAGTTGGTTTGGAAGTTCAAACAGGTCGTCCCTTCTCCTTGGCCTTTTTTGGCTGTGATCAAGGTTAGTCTTGGTAGTGTGCTTTATTTGCCCACAGCTCAAAACTAAGTATTTTGCTCAGGCAAAGAGAGAGACTTAATAAGTCTCTTTTGATTGCTGGTCACTGAGTGAGTTGCAAAATTCAAGGGAATCTGTCAAATCAAATTTGTCTCAAATATTTCAGCACTCGAAGCTGCAGGTTGTAGGTAGCCTTCTTTTATGAAACCTGAGCAGTTTTGCTTTTTCATATCCATCACTTCATCTAATCTTCACTATTTTAGTCTCTGCTTTGGGGCTTTGTCAGAAGTATCTGCAGCTCAGACAAAATGTAAGTCTTGGGTGTAATTTGCTTAGAAGACTTCATCACACATGATTAACTCATTCACAGTCTTAATTAGATCTTGATCCTGGATGACTATTGGAAGATCTATAAGCTGTTATTCGATTATTGGAGTAGTTAATCGTGCCCTGGGCACAAGCACCAAGGATTGACTCTGCACTGTAAGCAGAAACACCCAAGATAATGCTGTAGCATCCAAGTTAGGGGCAGGGCTCAGTGAGAGCTGATGACTTCTGCTCTTGGGACTTCATCACTGCTCAGGCTTTGCAGTGCTTTCCCTCAAGCTCCAATATCCTAAAATCATACTGTTGTTGGAGAGTCTTCATTTCCATTAAAGAGATGTTTCTATCTGTCACACTTGTTAAGCAATTCAAGTGCTGCCCGTGAGCTTGAAACTTCAATAAGAAGTCTGTGGTATTATTAGTAATGCCATCCATTTGGAGAGGGAAAGTCACATATTTCTGAAGAGCTAACAGTTAAAATACAGTAAACTGTATTTTCTGTGCAGGGCTGAAAATCCCAGGGAAGCAGGAGGCTGTGTGTAAGAGGAGGTTTCTGTCCCTGAGTGACTTACACAGCCTGCCCTGAGGCTCCCGGTGCTGTCACAATTGGTCTCAGATGCTATTTGTGAAAGCAGGTACCCTTTGAGCATTGCTGTTGATTGTGGATGATGTGACCATGGTGACTCTCACCCACAAACTGAGCTCAGCCTAGCTTGGGAGCAGGCAGAGGTGGTTGACGTGTATGTGTGCACACATGTAGATGGCTGCCCGTGCCTGGGATGGCACTTACCAAGTGGTTGTGCACCTCAGGAATAGATTTCCAGATGTGTTTTTCAACCCTGAGGCCAACGAGTGCTGTCCGGCCATGGTCTTATTCTCCTGTCTCCCAATCCTCTCGTCTGCCCCCTTCTCAGAGTGTTTCCATCCATACTGCCAACTGGGAACTGTTCCCATCCAGGCCACCTCCCAGATCAACCAGGAATTGGTTTTAGTCTTTGTTTCTTGGTGTGGGCCAAAACAGCTGAGGAGCATTTGAGCAAGATAGACCACTGAGCTGTATTGCTGACATCTTGGCACTCTTTTAGGGAGATTTGCTGGCTTTGTAACTGACACAACTAAGTGAGGAATGGGCTGAAGAAAGGGTTTAACGTCAGCAAGCTTCTTAGGAATGGCTTAGGAAAGGGAGGGACTGTATAAAGGAGGGCAACAAGCTGCTGACCGTATTCCCACTTCTGCCTGGCACATCTCTCCAGGGCTTTGGGTTGAAGGGATGTTTTTTGGGAAAACTTCAGGGACTGCTAGGTGTAGTCATGCCAGTGGGCTCAGACTAACCTTCCATTTGCTAACAGTGTGGGTGTATCCCAAAGGGTGTCCAAGTATCTTAAAATGGAGAATCCCTGGTCATCTTTACCCACCAGTATCTACGTTGGTTGGGATGTGTGCTGCGTCATTTCTGCCTGGAGGGAGCTCCAGCTGCTCGGCATTGCATTGCAATACAGAGAGGCAAGGAGGCTGCAACCAGCTGCACCACCTGCTTTCCAAATAGGGCTCATTTTGTGCACTGATTCATTGCAGGCAGGACTAACACCAAATGTTAGGCAGGAGGTAGGACTGATCCTGTGGATTTCCTCAGCCTGATGAGCGTTAATTTGATCCATGCTGCCGTGGCAGGGGGGAAACATGGGGGAGGCACGCCTGAACATTGAGATTCTGAAAAGGGTGATGGAGAATTTAATGGATCTTGGCGGCTTAGTGCTTCATTTTTCTTGTGATTCCCTTCGTTTCTTATCTCTCGTATTTACATAAATTATGTGGACTCCAGGGAAGCTGCTAGGCATAGAAATTTAATCAACCTGGTTCTCAGGAGCCTGGTCACTGTGCAGCAAAAAGAGGAAAGAGGAGTGGAAAAGAAAAAATAAAAAGAAAGAAAAAAAGAAAGAAAGAAATCATCAGAGCACAGGATGTGTCAAAAGGGACTGTTAATAACACCAGCCTCGAGCCCTGTTTGGCAAGGAGCTGGATTCCAGGAGCGGGGAAAGGATGACATCACCTTTTGCTGCACACAGGTTTTCTTGCAGGCGAGAGCGAGCTGGCATTTACGTGCAGCAGGTGAACAGCAGCCAGGGAGGCAGTTTGACTGCTCTCAACCCTGCACCGCAGCACTTTTAATTTGGGGATGCTGGTCGGGAGATCCTGGTGCGGGATCTCCTCTTGTAAAACCCTTCCCCTGCGGACAGGCTTAGTTCTTCAGCAATGCTGTTAGAGGAGGGATGGAATAAAAAGGGCTAGGAAAGAAGTCATTGCAGAGTTGCCCAGCTCCTCCTCGCAGGATGACATAATGCATGGTGTGGTCTCTGAACTCATGGTTTGCAGAGGAGGGGTCTGCTGGGATGCAGCGTGGTTAGAGGTATGCCCACACACTGATTAAGGGTTCTGGGTTGATTCAAGCAGGAATTTCAGGAGGAAAACTGAATTAAGGGGGGGTCCACCCCTGTTTTTACTATCGGATTTTGAGCACTCCTGTTTGCTCCACATTGCACAGACAGACCCTCCCCTTCCCAATGCAGCTTACTCTCTGCTTCTGGATATTAAAAAAGAAAAGAAGTTCCTTTGTTTCAGGGTGATTTTTCCCATTTTAGTTTGCACTAACTGCTGGCAAGGGAGATTAAAGCTCTTGATTTTGAAATGTCAGGCTAGAATTCTTACACTTTCCTGCTCCGTCTTTGATGCCTTTTTACTTCAAATGCAAAACTGTTACTCAGATTCACACATCACTTCCCTCGGCTCTAGCCTTTTTTCAGCTAAGTATTGTTTCTCTAAGATGATGGAATGTTCAGATTGAACACCAGGAAAGGCTTTTCCACAGTAGATTGTGCAGCACTGGAAGATGTACTCAGGGAAGTGGGGGAATCTCTGTGGAGTTTATCAGGAGCTGGTTACCCAGACCATGGCTGACCTGATGAGGTGTTGGACACAGTCCTGCTTTGCACAGATGGTCAGAGACCTCCAGATTTCTCTTCTACTCAGTGTTTCTCTAATTCTCTGCAACCTCAACCAGACATGGGATCTGTTGGGCTGATTTTCCACCTAAATACTGCATGACACAAAGCCAAGTACATGACAGAAGTCCTTTGCAGTTACCCTTATCAACCAGACCTGGTGTCTGAGCAAAGACAGATGGGAGGATTTTGTTGTGGGGATTTCAGGCTGCCGTCGCACACACACTGCACCCTGTTAGTGATCTGGTCTTCACCTGCCTGCTTTCCCCATTGGTGGCAGGATCAGCAAGCCCAAGAAATAAATACTTTGGAAGAGTCCCATTAAATGTCTTTCTATTCCTTTGCTGCTGACAGTCTGGGAAATTACACTAGCTGTCAGTGTTGAAGACAGCTTTATCGGATGCTGGGCTTATCACAGCTCACCTTATGCATGGTGACAAGCGGCATTGACTGCATTATTAATCTGACAGGCAAATGCACCTGTGCAAGGGGGAGCAGGCCAGGATATGAACCATTAGATCCAAGGATCTTCTCTGCCAGGGTGTTGAGGGGGAGCATCCCTCCCTGTCTTGCCTATTAGGTGCACTGCTGTCTATGCTACCACTGCCAGACTGCTCAGGAGACTTGGATCTGATGACCAAAATGCTGCTCCAAAGTCCATAGCAGCATGACGAGACCCTTGTTGGCACCAGTGAAGAAGTGTTCTGTCAGTTCATTGTATTCAGCGGTGTTTAATGAGCCAACTGTGGAGGTTTTGAGGAAGCCTTTATCATTAGTCTGTTTGTCTGGAGCAGAGGGCTTATTTTCCCCTTTGTTTTATCTTGAAAAAGCCACTCATTGAGGTCCTTACAGCTCTCTACCCAGTTCTGGGATAGTGTTGATTCAGCCTGTACAGAGTTGACCCATCTCTGACAGCGGAGCAGAAGCAGTAGGAACTCCACAGTGACACTCTGTAGTGGGAGGTGTGATAAAGAGTAAGGTATTATTAACAGCTGATGCCTTTTCATCTGGTGAACTAACCCATCCATTCCACTATGAAAGAGGACAAGGCTTCATTTTTAAGAGAAATTCAGGGCATTCATGGTTTTGATATACAGGCAGTGGTGGATACAAGATACAGTAAGTGGGGTTCTTGGATGAACAGCATGAAGAGTGCAAAGGGCTATCTACCTTTGGGAAAATGTTAGGCAATATAAATAGTGGGAGTCATCAAACCAGAAGAAACGCTCCACAATTGTAGACACTTCTTTCGGAGCTGTTACCTCGAACCCCCTTATGGTGAACAGAAGGAAACATGTCTAAAGTAGCACAAATGCATTTTTCTCAGTTGATTACAGAAAGGACCTAGGGCAACTATTTCAAAAGTGGACACTTGTATTTTAGTCATCTAAGGTTTGGTTCAGCTTGTTGCATTATTCATTACTTACTGCTTTTTCAGATTCAGTATTTTGCCTAAAAACAGGTGCCTAGCATCCCTTGAGATACCCAGAGACATCCATGTGGGGATTGTAGTTTGGATATAGTATCTATGGGAGCCCCAAGCCCTTCTGGACCAGCATCAAGAGGGTGCAGGGCATCCTCAAAGCTATCTCTCTCCAGGGTTACAGCATGTGCCACGCAGGGAGATGCCTCCTTGCAGCGGTATAACAGGAAGGTATTTTGGAGCCCACCAACAGGGCAAGCTTCTGCAATGCTGGGCCCATCAGACTTTCCTTCTTATTGACAATGGCTCATGGCATGGTTAAATGTAGTCCATCTCCACCTCCACACCAGTGCTCTGCCTTCACATCTTCCCCTGAGGGTTCCTTTATTTTATCTTTTGTTTCCTCTTTGTCTACAACATGGGGTTGTGCTTAGGGATAGACCATGGCCTTTGTTCCATCTGCTTGCATGAAGAGCCATGCCAAGGCCAGCATCTTACCCATGAGGGTTTCAGTCAGCTCCAAAATTTCCATCCTGGAAATTGCTTCTGGAGACAACCGTGAGGCAAGATTGAGGCAACGAAGCCTGGGTCGCCTAGGAGCAAAAGCACATGGTAGGTGTCTGCACTCTTTGAAATGTTTGTAGTGATTTATCTCCTGCAATATAAAGAACAGCTTTGAACTATAGTTTTCTTCAAAAGTTTAATTAAAAAGTTCTCTTTCTTTCCTTCCTTTATAATACAAGGAGAAAAGAGCTGGATAAAAATAAAATAGAAGTGATGTTAAAGCATGCAAATGTTGATTAAAAAATATCCACCCACTCTACTGTGAAATGCTAACAATGGTTCCCATGGCTCCTGTCTCCTGAGTCAGAATAGCCCCAGTGGGTGAACTTTTGATTTCTATAAGCACAGCCACTTCTTGAATGAACACCATTAGTTACCCACACTCAGAAGGGCAATATCTGCTGTAGGAGATAAAATCACCTAGTGAGCTCCCATGTTTGGAAGGTGATGTCAGTCAAATTCCAACTTGAACAGGTTTCACATCATTGAACAGTGTGGGTAGGTAGTAATGGGAACAAATCACCAACAGGGATTTTATTTTCTTCATCGCTATTTGTATGGATATGTCAAACCTGGGTAGCTTTCTACCAGGTATTTTGGAAGCCAAAACCATTTATAGGGATCTGATGACATTCTCAAGTGAAATTCCCTACCTCAAGTGCTAAGGGTAATCACTCCAGAAGCTCATTACTGTCCTGTTTCACCACCTCTGTGCATCTGTGAAGAAACACAAAGGGTCATTAAGTATTTAATTGACACTTTCACTTTGACCTCTTCACAGCAATATTTAGCACTAACACAGCACTTGAACCAACCTGTGGAAATTTCACAGTGTACATTTTGCCTGGTGACTCAAGATAATAGTAACCTTAGTGTGTTTTTCCAGAGAATCCTACTTTTTATCCAACAAGTCAGCAGATTCCTACTGACAATCAATATGATTGTTAGAAAACAGTAGCCTCTGATAAAGATCCTGTAATCCATTCAGTAGCCAGCGTGCAAGGCAGGGAGCAAAGGTCCAGCAAGTGGAAAGAGTTATAGGTTGTTTATAAGATCTTGGGCCACCTGCACCAGTCTGTGCTGAAGACACTGTAGTGGATGGCTTCCACAGAATCATAGAACAGTTTGGGTTGGAAGGGACCTTACAGCTCATCCAGTCCCAACCCCCTGCCATGGGTAGGGACCTTCCACTAGACCAGGTTTCTCCAAGCCCCTGTGTCCAACCTGGCCTTGAACACTGCCAGCCACAGTTTCTCTGGGCACCCTGTGCCAGGGCCTCACCACCCTCACAGGGAACAACTTCTGCCCGAGAGCTCACCTCAATTTCCCCTCTGTCAGTTTAAAACCATTCCACCTTCCTACATGCCACATTCCTACATGCCCTTTAAAAAGCCCCTCTTCAGCAATCTTGTCACCCCTTTAGGCACTGCTCTAAGGTCTCCTTGAAGCTTTCTCTTCTCCAGGCTAAACAAGCCCAGCTCTCTCAGCCTGTCTCCATAGCAGAGGTGCTCCAGCCCTCAGAGTGTCTTTGTGGCCTCCTCTGGACTTGCTCCAACAGCTCCAAATCCTTCTTATGCTGGGGCCCGATAGCTGGATGCAGAACTGAAGTGGGGGGTCTCACCAGAGCAGAGCAGAGGAGGAGAATTCCCTTCCTTGACCTGCTGGTCACACTGCTGGTGATGCAGCCCAGGACACGGTTGGTTTCTGGGTTGCAAGCACACACTGATGGTTCATACTGAGCTTTTCACTGACCAGTACCTACAAGTCCTTCTCCTCAGGACTGCTCTCAATCCAGCCTCCCTAGCCTGTGTCTGTGCTTGAGATTGCCCCTACCCAGATGCATGAGCTTGCACTTGGCCTTGTTGAACTTCATTACTTTGATGACCCTGACCACCTTCCTCCCATTATGTGGCCCCAACATTCAATGTGTGATGACATTTGCAAGTAGAAGACAGAATGTAGACAAATCACAGTTCAGCCCACACAGCTGCTCTCTGACCAACTCTTCAGATGCTTCAACTGGGGAAGCTCTTGAGGGAGCCCTAGAAAAGCCAGGGCAAAGTCATCCCTGCACAAGATTTTTGGGTACCTTTGCTGCAGGCACAAGCAGCGGGCTCAGCAGAAGCTGCCCTGCAGATGCTAACTCAACTTTTGGGTGGAATTTGCTGAGAAATTTGAACTAAGCCAAGTTTGGCATTGAAAAAGCAGACAGTTGTGCTGGGCCAGCCAGCTTTAAAGTCTACCAAGTTCAGGTTGAGCAACAAGAGGATAGCGTAAGAACAAGGCAAGCACACAATGCTGGATCCCTGAATGCTCCTGAAGGGCCATTCTGAACTAGATAGAGTGCTGTCAATTTAATAGCAGAATATTCCTCAATGGTTGAATTATTGGTCTCTATGTTTTTTTCCTAAATGCTTGGCAGCATGAGAAAGAGTTTAAGTGTGCTCCACATTACAAAACAGAGCCTTCCCTTTGCTAGGTTTGAACTGTCTCCAAACCATTTCATATGGTGCTCCAAGCTTATGCTACGCAAATCTTCATTGCAAGGCACTCGTAACTTTACAGCTGTGTATCTTCTATCACATCAGTTGTCCCTTTTCTGGACTGAAGTTTCAAGGTCACTATGAAGTATTTTCATATAGGAACTGCTTCCTCTCTCTGATCAACTTCACCACCTTTCTCCGAACCTCTTCTAGTTCTATCCTTTTGGAGATGAATGAGGACCACAGACACGCAGCATCCCAGACACTGAAGCGGTAGCATGGTTTCTTGTTTGCTTCTTCCTTCCTCAGTCCTTCGTTTTATTTGATTTAGCTCTTCTGACCCATTCCCAGGCTGTGCTAGTTGCACAAGCCATGGTGGCTGCAGGGCTGGCAGAAGCACATTGTAGCCGTCTGCCTGGAGAGGACATGAGGATGTGGTGCAGTGAGAAGGTTTCCAGCTCTCCCTTTACAGCCTGCAATGCTTTTCCCTCCTCTTCACTCTACCTAGCTGTGTTTGCTCTGCCTTCTCCCGCTTTCTCTGCCTGGCACAGATGCTTGGAGCTGAAAACATAGTGTAAAGCCACTCCGGCCACCATATTACTGCATAAGGATCAGCCTTACAGAGGGAGCAGTTGGCCACCACAGCCATCAGGCAGTGGTATCTTGTCTCACTCTCTTCCCATTGACCTGGAGTGTTTTTGTTACAAATATGTTGGTGGATTTAATTAGAAACAGCAAAACATTTTGATTTATGATTCCTACCCACTTTACCTCCTCCCCTTCTTCTCTGCTCTCAAGCTTCACGCTTGTCAGAGCAGATATTTTTAATATATATATATATTTCTCACAAGCCACTCCTTCAGTGCTACAGGCAAGGGGAGAAAATACCCAGTTTACAAGTAGCTCTCCAATTACCATTGCTTGCTTTAGTGATTTTCCAAGAGAGGCAAAGGGCTGTATCCTGGCTGTTTTTCTTTCCTCCACAGCTAGATGCTCACCTCTTCTCATAGCACCATCCCCTGACTCCTGGATGGCATTCCTGTGCCATGGAATCATAGATATATAGAACCATAGAATCATTTAGGTTGGAAAAGGCCTTTAAGATGATTTGAGTCCAATTGTTAACCTTACAGTGCCAAGTCCACCACTAAACCATGTCCCTAAGCGCCACACATGCACATACAGTGGAGAGCTGTTCCTCTTTCACCTGGCTTGCACTCAGTCCAGGGCTGTGTTCCGTGTCTGCTTTCCAATCTTAGCAGACATCAATAAGTTGCCTTACAAGGCATTAATAAATTAGCCCTTCTGACCATCTATCCTTGAGATTATCAAAAGCTGAACTAAATCCCAGGGCAGGGGTTACAGGAGGGAAACATCTCTGCAACCACTGAGTTTGCCAGATCAGTGTCTGAGCTTAGATTTTCTTTGTGAATTAATATGGAAGAGATTCCTTCATATATACATCGGTCTGGGTAACGTGTGTATGTGTGTAATCAAATGAGTCATTTCCACACTCACCTGTAGATCAAATGAGTGTGGAAACACCTCCCAGAACAAAGACTGGGAGATGGGAGTTGTGGTGAAGGGGATGCAGCTTGGGGAAGCCGGGATGGGGGAGGCTGAGCACTGGTCCCCGTCACACAGCCACGGCCAGAGAGACTCCTCCATCCCTCCTGAGCAGCCAGAGGCAGTGATATGATCTCTGCTGCTGGCATTGCTGCAGTGGCTCTGGGGAGACTTTGTCCAGACCCGTTGTCTGCAGCTCAGGAGGGAAACAAGAGAAAGGCAGGGGAGTAATCGAAGGACTGAAAGAGGTGCCAGATGGTGAGCAAAGTTCAGCTCCTGTAACACCTCAGAGTGTGCAGATGGGGGGAGGACAGAAAGAGCTTGGCCATGGTCTGTTGATGCCTCCATGTGGAGCAGGGAGCCAATATCACATCTTTTCCCCTTATCCTTAGCTGCAACAAGGCTTCCCAAGACCTAGCTGCTTCCTTGGATTACCAGTGAGAAACTCTTTGCTTTTCTGAAGACAATGATACAATCTGTGAGAAGTTACAGCTATTTTTTTAATTATTTTATTTTTATTCTATAATTTTATTTCATTTCATTTTTGGTTTGCCATGATAATGCATTACATGGTAATGGGTCATCCCACCAGCACTAAGGATGGCATATGCTGAATATGAAGTATAAAAAGTGAAATAAAACTTGGAAGAACAATTTTGCCAAGAAGTGACATTTCCTCAGTTTCTGAAAAGAGCTTTCCCAAATTATTCCAAAGGTCTTTTACACAAAATCTTCAAAACACTCATTTATTTCTCCCAGCTTGACCTCAAAGCTGATTTCCCATATTTACATCAGACAGCAGTTCCTGGTTTGACCTACTCCACTAGCAGGAGATTGTCTGTATAGATGTATAAATGAATAAATAAACCATGTATACAGTCATATGTATGTTATATACAAACACATGTTGTTAATTCATACAACTATATACATCATAAATCAGTTTATCTATTTATATATGCCGTATACCTGTATGCATACATATATGTGTATATATGCCTATAATGAATAAATAAGCCATAGATATGGATGGGTGGATGGATGGATGGATGGATGGATGTTTGTACATATATATATATGAACCTATGCGTATGTTTAAAGATATGTATAAGGGTTTGTATATGTGTATGTGGATTATTTATTCATTACACATTTTTACTTGGGATACATTGTCCTGTATGGTGCTCATAAATTTAAAAAGAAAAAAAATCAAAACTGCTTAAAAATTCATTCCAGAGTCATTACATGAAGAGACTTGTGGACAAAATCCTAGGAAAGATGAAACTGGAGCAACAGTCTAGTATGAGAAAGCAGATGTGGGTGAATATGTAGATGATCTCTAAATAGAAGGATGGTTGGACAGGATGGTATGTACCTCATCTGACGTGGTGCTTTGGCAATAGAGGTATTTCCAAATGATGCATATAGTATATAATTAAGCTCATAATTTATCTCAGCCTAAAACAGACCCCTGAAACACACCACAACTTTGTTTTCCTGTTGAATATGGAGGGCACTGAGTCTTACCAGTGCAGATGGATGTGGGGTCATGGGTCCCTGAATGCCACCTGGAAGGAGACCTATCCTCTGCAGCCCCTGGAAGCACTGACAGCCATTGCATTGCTCCTCTGCCCATGAGTTTTGTGTACCACCTCATCCTTAGCTCTCCATCTGAGACATTCCTCTGGAGGATGACTCAGTACAGGAGGCTGGTGTCATGGGATGAGTCACCCTCTGCAGTTGCCCCTTGCCCTCCCTTGACCACAGAGGAAGCCTGGTTGACATCAGACATCCAATGTTAGAGACACGAATAACCTGGTGCCCTGATTACACACTGCACATCCGCTTGCCACAACCCCCAAAGTGCTGCCAATGTCTCATGTCAACCTGGAGTCCTGCAGTACCCAATACACTAGAAGCCAAGGAGGAGCCAAGGGCATTGCCCCATCCCACCAGGGCTGCATTGCTGTCATCTGCCTAATAAGAGCTTTCCAGATAGATAGGCTTCCTCATCCTTGCCTGACTCCTCACCCAACCTCTTCTCCTGCCTCTTTGACACAACCCTTACCTTAAGGACGGTAGTACCAACTTGCAGTGGTGTTGAGTTGCAGGAGCCAGGGGATAAGCCATGCCGGCTGCAGGTTGCACTCCCAGCATGTCTGTAATGGGACTCTTTCCCATGAAGTCAGTCATGAATCCTTTCCCTCACTGAATGATGAGCCTAAAACTCTTTGACAGCATCCCTCGAGGGCACTGTCAGCAGTGATTGTCTTGGACGTGGCACCCTAGGGGCAGGCAGCCTCTCTTTGATTTGGGATGATAGAGGATGGGGCAGGGAAGGTTCTTTTCTTATTGTACTTCTTCTCCACGCGCCTGCCCATGCAACATCATAGTTGTGCGGCCCTTCATGAGTAATCCCCCCAGGAAGCCTGTCAGACACCCTGCCAGTTCCCAAGAGGATTTGCAGAACTGAGACCTCTTAGTTGTGCCATGTGGCAGGGCAGGGGGTCCCTGCGTGCTTGTGTCTGGGTAAAATATCCATGAACACAAGCAAAGCATTTCACAGGGAGGCTGCTTACTGTCCCCTGAAGGAAGATGACCATTTGTCAAAAGTGAATGTTTTAGGTGGGAAAGCACTGCTGTTGGGAAAGCATTCATGGGAAGGTTTTTATTCTTGGATCTAAAGTGGACTCCTGGCTCCATGTACCATCTTCCGAAATAGCTAAGTGTGTCCATATGGGATGCTTCTCCCATACCCTGGCATGCATGGGGAAGAGGGAGACTAAAAGGTAGAAGGAAGTTTTGCTGGTCTAGACATAGACTTTCTGCCCATCTGTCACAACTTTACCTACTTGCCCTTGTTTTATAAATGCCACCAAGGCAGGGAAGGCAAAAGATTGTAGTCCTGTCCGGGCTCTCCATACCGTTAAGGGGGTTCTTATTAAGTCCATGCTAAATGTCCACCCTAGCTTGTCCATTCGCCAGTCATGCGAACTGGCATTAATCCTGAAGTTATCGTGCATTTAAAATTCACACACCCACCTATAATATACCCTTGAGGAAATGAGGGGGCGATCAGAGGGGCTTTCTGCAACTGGGCTCTGCCCTCCTCCATCCTCTGGATCAGGCTGCGCCTGCCTGGGCATGCCAGTTTTGATGGGGTTATTTCAGAGCCTGGAAGGGGAGTGATTTTCCTGTGAAAGCCACTGAATGGTTGGTTTCATCTCCCAGGCTGCCTCTCAAACACAGAGCAGAGCCATCCTCAGCTCTCCCTCCGCTCATTAATGTGCAATTGGGAGAAAGGCAGGGACTTCCTAATGACTTGTGGCTCAGGAGCGAGAAGCCGGTGCTTTTGTTATTTGTCATGTTGGAGCCGGTTTCACCTTTGATTCCTCTGATGGTAGGAGGGGACTGCTGACAGCAAGGGCTGAAAGCAGGCATCATCAGGAGAGGAGATGAAGGCCCAGCCTAATGCCTTTTATTTATTTATATCTCTTGCATATAAAGAGCTGGGCTGGGTAATCTGGAGATTTGGACAGCATGAAACACATCACTTTTGAATGGCTGTAGTAATTTAAATGGGGGAACTCGGAGACAGGTGAATTTCTTTTTTCTCCTTTTTAACATGCTTTTTATTGAAGTGAAATTCAGGGAAAGGGCTGGAGGTAACTGATATTTCTGCTCACCAGTGGGAGAGCAGGCAGAAAACAAGCTCCATAAGTCCAAAGTGGTGGAGCAGTTCATTAGTCGTGGAAGATATAGCTCTGGTTTTCATGCCAGCATCACCAGAGGGTTTGAGCATCATTTCCCAAATGCAGCAAGGTAAATAGGTTCCTCCACCACACCATGTAATCAGTTGGTAAAGCCAACTGACAGTTAACAGAAGACCTGGGTTCAGATCATATCCAACATGATTTTGCAGGGCAGCAGGTTGAAGTGAGTTTTATTTATCACCTCCACAGTATTGGTTATGGGGCTGACAACCATCAGCAACACAGCAAGACAATGCTTTGGCCATTCTGGCTCCTCCAGAAGGCACATATGAGCAGATGGCATCTGTCCTCCCAGAGCCCCATTACCCAACTGTCCTGGGTTCAGCAGTTGCAGTCAGTTTTTCTTCTCTTTAGTAGCTGGTGTTTTGACTTAACCCGGGAACAAGGCTGATAAGGCCGATGTTTTTGGTTGTTGCTGAGTGATGTTTGCCCTGACCAAGGACTTTGTGAGCCTCATGCTCTGCTGGGGAGGAGGGGGGGCTGGGAGGAAGCAGGGACAGGACCCAAACTGACCAAGGAGGTATTCCATACCATAGCACGTCATGCCCAGGAGGTAACTGGGAGTTACCCGGAAGGGCTAGCTCTCTCGGGGTGGTTGGAAGAGGTGGTCGGTCAGCACTCAGTTGGGTTGGGATATTGTGAGGTTTTTGTCGGTGGTTTGGTGAGATGCTGTATTCTCTTCCCTTATTATTTCCTTTATCATTATTATTATTGGTGGTAGCAGCAGTGATTTGTGTTATACCTTAGTTACTAAACTGTTCTTATCTCGACCTGTGGGAGTTGCATTCTTTTGATTCTCCCCCCATCTCTCTGGAAGCAGGGGAGGGCAAGAAAGGGGGTTGAGTGAGTGAACGAGCTGCGTGGCTGAGTTTAAACTACGACACTGACCTACATGTGCAGGCTGAATACGACCTCTTTTGGGGCCAAGCTGCCCATGTTTTCCCCAGTCCTAAGTCCACCCCTGCTACATTGGTCTGATTTTTGGGCAGGGATTTGAACTCCAGCCATTACCCACCACAGGCTACCCAGTGAGGATCTGCTGTCCCTAGCTGCCTCCAGCATTACTCTCTTTTAGTTTCTTCTTTGGTTCTTTATTCTTCTTTGGTTATGTGCATTACTTCACTAGATCTCCATTTAGTAGAAAAAAAATGCCATAATGATTTTAGTGGAGTTTTTAAATCTACCTAATTGGCACAATATTGACTGTCACTACAGTCTCTGATCACCTTATTGTATAACCACCTGGAAGAATTAAAGAGAATTTGATTTTCAACCCAAAGATATGCTTTCATCCCCTATGTGCTTTCTTTGGTTTATGGAGAAAAGTCTTCAAGACCCATACATGGAGTTTCCATATGATAAACCTCACACCTTATAAAAAGGAGCTCTCTCTGTTGGATTCCAGGTGAAAAATAGGTGACATGGGACTTGAAGCCCAGATTTTATGGCTACGTTTAAACCAAGGAAGTAATCAGTGACTTTTCCCTCACCTTGAGACTGACCTCTGTGGTCTGCTTGCATTCGCACTATCAAATCTACCAATAATCAAAATGATGTTGCAACACCCCAGATGTTTTATTGTAAATGGTCCCTGGCTTCCACTAATTCCTCCACCATGCCTGGGAATTGTCTGGGAAAAGGCTAATTTTCCCAGTGCAAAGCTGTTCCAGGATCACACTCAGGCTTCAGCCATATTCCACATTCTTACATACTGCTGAGTTCTCTAGCATGGATGCAGTCATACTGTTCCTGCATAATGCTGAATGAAAGCTATTAAAAGTGATAACTGAGATGTGAAAACTTCCAGTTGTACAATCACTTTGTTTTCTACAACCCAAGAAGGTACCTCAAAGGATGCCTTTTCTTTTAAATTGCTGGGCATGTTCCTCTCCATTACCGAGCAGATGTTGTGGTCCATTCCAGATTCACCTATTCTCCTTACATTTCTCATAGCTGATGTGCTACATAAGTAGTTAAATTATAATACATATATCCACTGCGTTTTATCCATTGGGTTGGTTTTTTTTCATTGCAAACCAACCAAACCTTGCAGTACATTTAATGTGCTTTGTTGTTTTTGCAGGCATTATATGATTTACTAAAGTGTTAATTTCCTGTAGCAAAAGTTATAATGGGATACAAAAGTAAAATTGATTTTAAATTACCATGGCAAGCTTGCAGAAACACTTCCATTATTCAGTAGAATGGGTGAAGGCACTGCAGTTTTCACCACCGTGAAGGAAAATACGTTATTTAATATCACTGGCTCTTCAATGGCATTGCTGGGCTTTGAAGACACCATTATGGTGCAGTAATATTATAAGGGAACATGCTGTTAAAAGACCTTGATTGAGAGTAACGTGGTCCGTGAAGAAAGGCTTTGTTACTGTTATACCTTGGTTTGCTTTGTGTTCTTTAAATGATCCTGGTGAGAATGGTGCTGTGGCAATCACCTGGAAGCTCTCTGCCTTTGACAGGTGTAACAGCAGGGATTTCAGACATGGCTTTGCCTCCCGGGGACATAGAGTCATAGAATAATAGAATAGTTAGGGTTGGAAAGGACCTTAAGATCATCCAGTTCCAGGTCCCCTGGCATGGGCAGGGACACCTCACACTAAACCATGCCACACAAGGCTCTGTCCAACCTGGCCTTGAA
>NDXB01020459.1:50305-78275 GCA_002631895.1 Agapornis roseicollis | reverse complement strand
TCAAAACACAGCTACTAAAGAGAAGAAAAACTGACTGCAACTGCTGAACCCAGGACACCATCTCTCTTATTTTTTAAATACATGATGAGCTAAGAGATGAAGCAACTATACCAAAACAACACATGGAAGCCTCTGTTGATAACCCAGATTTATTTCTTGCCCTGTATTTCTTGACACTATTCACAGTATGAATTGTTTTAAAGGACACCCATTCTGAGTACACTTAGTTCAAAAAAGTGCTCTTGCTGTGTAACATGTGCACATACTAAATCCAGCTGCCAAATGTAAATTTTCTGGGAAATTTGTTGTTTTTCTTTTCTCTATGGAAATAGTCAGGAAAGTATTCTTTTTTTTTTTTTTTTTTTTTTCCCCCAATGGATCTTTCACTACATTGGTCATTGTTCTTTTATTAAATTTCCCTAAGGTTTCATAACATAGGCTTCCATATAAAGTATTCCACTGCAAAATAATTCTTTTTTTTTTTTTTTTTTTTTTTTTTTCCCCCAATGGATCTTTCAATACATTGGTCATTGTTCTTTTATTAAATTTCCCTAAGGTTTCATAACATAGGCTTCCATATAAAGTATTCCACTGCAAAATAATGCTGTATTTTGATTCACTTTGTATTCATTATTACTGATTAATTTTGCACAATCAAGCAAAACAGAAAGGAAAAAGTTGGGATTTGGGAAAAAAAAAGAAAACAAAACAACAGAATACTTCAATGCAGTATCATGTATGCAGTAATTACTTTTGTCAAAGCTAAAATATGGAATGCTACAGAATCATAGAATCATAGAATAGTTAGGGTTGGAAAGGACCTTAAGATCATTTAGTTCCAACCCCTCTGCCATAAGCAGGAACACCTCACACAGAATAGGTAAGTTAAGTACTGCAGTGATTTTATGTCTACTGTCCAGGATTGGAATAGTTAAAAAACCAAACAGTTTCTCAGACCTTTGCCTAATGTGATTAGCTTAGCTATTTTTGCAGCAGGTGCCAGTTAAGAAACTTAAAGCACTGACTTTGATACAGTTTACCAGGTCTTGAAGTTCAGTAATGGGGACTGTAATTACTTGTAGCATGCTTTCTTCTTACAATACCTGTTATCACATATTCATGACTGAGTAGCTTCCCCCAGCCTTACCTAAATTATCCCCAACTTCAGATTTTATCCTGAAAATTGAGTAATAGACAATACATGCCCCATTTGTGAATTATGTTATTTATAAGATTACAGACGTTGTGTTATTTAGAAGAACTACATAAAACATAGCATTTTTGCAGTAGTGAGTTTCTGATACTGGGCACTCCAGAAACAAGTAAATTCTAAGAATTGATTATTCTTCACTAGTACTAACTCAGTGATATTACATATTGTTTCTTCTCTATGGGAAACAATGTGTGAAAATTTATATTTAACAAAATGGAAACGTAAAAGAATAGGTTGTGAACCTGCTATACAAAACAAAGAAATGACTTCCTGATTCAGACATCCTCTGAAGAATCGGTTGCTCAATTTAAAGGAGCTATTTTTTTTTCCAGAAGGCATTCCTAGACCTTACTTTGAGAGTTATTATGCACTTGGCAATTGCTTCTTCCTGATGAAGAAAAGGTTGATCAATGACTTCCCATATCCATCTTACTTTTTTGACACTGTGTACTGACAATGAGTGGCCAAGACATACTGCTTCAGAATTTCCAGATCTTTGAATGCGTAATGTCATAATAATCATGATAGGACCTTGTATTTTTTTCTCAGGAGTGTGCCTGGGGACCTCTATTTTTACTTTAGAAAAAAGTGAAAAGAGAGTATAAACTGTTAAAAATATCTGGATTAGTTAACTTATAAAAGCTGTTCATTAACTCAGCATCTGTGTTTCTCAATTTCTGCAAAATCTTCTGAAACAGATTTTTTCTCTTTTTTTATTGGGATAACTATTTTCTGATATATATCACATATATTTATATATATTACATACATGTAAAATATATATATATTTTATATAAATGATTTTCTGATATTGATTCATGTGTGACCATTCCTCATGGTTTCTGCTTGAGTTTTGGAATCTTGTGAAGCCTGTGTTTCTGATGAAGTTCAAATGTTACAGTAAGATCTTACCTGCTACCAACATTCCCTTCCTTTGAGCTTCAAGCTTTTATCAATCTTCAGAGGAAAGACTGATTTGAAGTCTAATGTTTCTGTGTTGCCTGAGCTGAGATGGGACCTTCTTTGGGTTTGGTGGTCCATCTAAAAGATTCTACAAACTAGCAAATTCTATTGCTTCCAGAAGTGCAGAAGTAGCTACAAGCTTTTCTCTTTCACATGGTGAAGTGCAAGCTTATCCCTTCTCAGCTATCACCAAGGACAGAACTAGAGTTATCTAGATGCCATACCAACTTGTCAGCTGCCCCCAGACTGTTGTATGTCACACTGCACTAGCTTATCCAGTAACAGTAGTAAAATGTAGCAGAAAGTTCCAGTGCTGCAGAAAGTATAGAGCAAGTAAGCAGGAGGTTTAGTTGAACTGCAACAGAATCTAGAGGCCCCTGTAAAATGATATGGTAGATCTACAAATGAGTTGCTGAGCCAGTACATTATTGGGCCCCATATATTTCATATATCACTCATCACTAAATTCCTTACCACCAAGTTGCAATCTGTCTTACCCTGTGACTTCAGTCAAATTCAGTATTTAGTTATCTATGCAGAACAAAAGAGATTAAGTAGCAGACTGTTTTATCTTCAGATTAATCCAGGATTGATTGCCCATTGTATCATTATAGACCTCTTGATTAGAGAATATGCTTAGTAAGCGTGAAGCCAGTCCCAGTGCCATTGTGAGTCAGAGGTTCCTCTTTCCCAAATGATGGTGTAGCATCAGCAGGAGTCATCTTTACCCTAATGCTGACTTGCAATACAGCTTTCATGTTCTTGTTCATTTTGCAAACAAAGGAAGGCACTTAACTATTTCTGAATGAGTCTTCCAAGGAATATTTTATTGTAATAGAAGAGGATTCTTCTAAAAGAAAGCAGTTCTTACACTCGTGGAGGAGCCAACAGGACAGAGAAGTCACCCAGTGGGCTGGTTGCGAACAGGAGATACTTATGCTGAGTTGCTCAGCCTGCAGCAGTTCCTAATATTCTCAGAAGAAGAAAACTTCAGAAACTTTAAATTCAACAAGGTAGTACATAGGAAACATATATACCATTGGGATGGAATAGCAGCTAAGCAGTTCTGATTGTTCTGGAAGACAGGCACCTAAATGCTGAATTCAGCCACAAGACTACATTGTTTGTGTCCTTTTTCAATATCTTAACCAGAAATCCACCCTTCCTTATGAAATATCATCTTAGAACAGGTTATGGCTGTCTCATAGGGGAGTGGAAACTATTTACCAGAATAGGATTTTTAAATGCTTCAGTGTTTCATACTTAAATTTTTTCCCCATACTTAAAAAGTTAGTTTACTATTGATGGCATTTTTTTGTCCTATATCAATGTTTTTCCTCTTTTGTAACTTTTTCATCATAGTTTTGACTCTAAAGACTTTAACTACTATGGTTTGGAAACAAAATAGTGTGAAAAGTTCAGTGTGGAGAAAGAATATTACACAATGCAGGTCCTGATAGTGCTAACAAAATTTAAATGGGAAAGGTTCTGATGTGACAATATGTGGTGGTGCATCTTCCCCTCCCATCCTCTGGGCTGCTCCGCAATCTCAGGAATTCCCATCACGCTTTGGCCTTTGTGTAATGAGTTGGGTGTTGAAGGGTTCCTTAACTGTACCAGGAACTTTTGCATGGCTAAGTAGGGTGGCACTGATCATACCAGAGACATGGCTGTGGTGGAAATGAGAGCAGGGATGATCAGTCATTCGTTCCTTGACAGCCTTAGAAGACTCCTTCCCTTGTTGATCATAGCCTGAGTGGAATGGTACCATTTGTTGTTGGAGTTCCGAATAATTTTCAGTAATCACTGACTCCAGTTGCATCCAGGATGGAAATTTACTAGTGACTAAAGCCAATCACCTTGTGACCTTGTAAATAGTAGTCCTAAGTGAGGCCCTTTGAGCTCTCTAGGAGAATGCTGTGGGAAATGGTGTCAAAGGCTTTACTAAAGTCCAAGTAAGCAACATCCACAGCTTTTCCCTCATTCACTGGTCATAAAAGGAGATCAGGTTAGTCAAGCAGAATCTGTCTTTCATAAACCCATGCTGACTGGGCCTGAGCACCTGGTTGTCCTCTATGTGCTCAAGATGATCAATGTGTTTCACTGTAGATAACAATTTGGCCATCTAGGTAACTGAAGCTCCCACTCATGTTATATAATGACCTGACAACAGATTAGAGAGAGATTTCAGAGGCAAAACAGCTCCATAGATAGAATTTTGAAAGTGTTATCAATGAAGGGTGGAGGGAAGCTTATTGTGAGCATCCACATACTGTCTGCAGTTTAGTGTTACTGAGATATTGATACATTAAGAACAGACATAGTGTTTGACATGCTAGAAGGAAGCCTCCTTGGGCACCTGAGTCACTATCCATCTGTAGTAATGAAAACTATGAGTTTTACTGACATAAAAATTTAATTTATTCATCTCTTACTGAAAATTATAGGAAATTTTTTTTTATAAAATATCAAGAAAATGGGTGGAATCCTTAAAAAAGAAAAGAAAAATCCTAAAATGATGAATGTCCGTAACATGCACAAGAAAAACAATCTTCTCTAAAGGATTAGCTTTTAAAAGAATGCTTGTCCCAGGCAATGGGACTAAACACAGTGTCTGCCTCGTGGAGTTTTCCAGTTGGCTTTTCCACTGGAAATGATAAAATGTTACAGCAGAGAATCAGAAAAGTATTTGAAAGAGGGTGTGTGTGGAAAATGTATGTCTGTCCTGTAAAAAGGCTGCTTTGTCCTTGGTAATTGTATTTGACACACTTCTAACGAGATCTTGCAGTTCTTTTTTTAAAGGCTAACGGAGTTATGCTGTGCACATCTACCACAGTAACCACCTACTTGACTTCAACTAAAATACCACAATAAAGCAGTGTCTGGCAATGTTTCCACTTAAATACCACAGAAATGCTCCTCCCTGTTGTATTTTGGTTTTTGTAAAAGTGGAGTGGCCGGAAGTGTCCTACTTTTGGAGAAAGAAGGATTTTTCCATTCATTCTGATAAGTCACTAGAGGCTATTGCAGAAGATAGCATAAACTCTGATTTTGTTTGAGAGTTGAAACTTCCCTTTTGTTCTGTAATATGTGTACATGGCAGTTCTAGTACAGAGGTTATGCCATGAGGAATTGTATAACATACATTTCATGGTGCTGTGAGTTGCTGTGAATACACTGAAAACCCTGAGGTCAAACAATCCTTAAATTCGTTAGGAAGCAATGATTTTAACTGCTTGTTGCAACCCCATCGTGAGGACTCAACAGAGACTCAGCAGCCTTTTTTATCTTGAAATAATTAAATGAGAGAAGGAAATATCCATGTGTACTCTTTGCAACACTAAAAAACCATCTGGCCTTGGGAGCTTGCTTGGTATTTGTGCTCAGTGATATAGATGAAGCAGTTAAGTGTGAACAGTTATATTAATGTCCATTTACTGGGATAAGGAGGCCAGAATTTACAGCTGAACTCTATCACAAGGGTGGTATTTCCATGTGCTTCATCATCTCCAGCATTAATAAAGGATCTAAACCCTGCTGACCCATGATGAGACGTCACTTTTGCCTTTAGATACTTTGGCATCCTGCAGGGATAGAAAGTCAGGAGAAACAGATGCAGTAAAAGATAAGTTGAGTAGGGGAATAGTAAATTCTGTGTTTATATGCTACTTGGCCTGCAGGGGCTCTTGTCCTTATCAGTATTGATTATTGCATCTAAGATAAAGGCTTAACATTGATCTTAGAATGAAGGGAAGGATTCTGGAGACCTTGGGAAAAAAAATTAAACTGGAAAAGAAATAGATGAATAACTTGGGACAGGCACAGAAAAGGGGATTTGTAAGACATAAACAAAGGATAGTCATCCATAACAGGTCTTTCAGAATTTAGCTGGATGAAGACTCCAAGACTTTTTAAAACTTAAAAGTTGCTATGAAAGCATGTAGACCTGAGAACCTGCCACACTAACAAGTTAAACTGAGGCTGGCACTACACTGGTGTGAGAGGATGGAACTGCAAAAGAGCTTCTCATCTTCCAATCCTTCCCAGACACAGGACATAATCCATGTGGATAGGCAACCTTCAAACTACAGAGGGAAATGTGCTGGTGAGGGGGCTGAAGCTTGTGGTTTTCATGACCATCAACAGAGCAGGCTGGTATGGAGGGGGAAGATGCTTCTGACAGCTACCTGTAAATGATTAGCTGACATTATAAAAATATTTTTTTTAATTAGAAAAACTGCTTTATTAATGCATCTTTGCATAAGAACTGGCAAAAGATATTATGATTTCAGGCACATAACTGTTTTTCCAGCTATTTGCATTTTATTCATTACAGATAATGTGCTACAAACAAAGAACTTCTGGAATAACTTTGCTCGTATGGCTTTTTCTGTTCTATTTATTTGTGTGGTCTCTTTGCTATTTGCCTACAGTACCTACCTACCTAGCTATCAATAAAACATCTGGTAACCATTGGAACACTTGCATCATTCAATTTTCCATCAAAGCAACTGCTACAAATTTGTATTGGAAGATGCCCAATGTGTAACCTAAAACAGACATCTGTAGCAAGAAGAGTGCCAAAATGTGTTGTAATTGAATTAACATTTCTACTCACCCAATTTCAAATACTCTTTGATGTGCTTTAATTTCTAATACATACTTTTGAAACGGCATGGCTTGGTGCATTTGAGAAATGACAGTATGCAGATACCATAGCTAAAAATTCAGGGGGGCTGTATCACACAAACTTTTCTCATCTTTACTCCTAGAAGACTACCTCATAGGGCAAGTCAGTGCCTTCTGAACAGTGTATCATGGAACACAGGAGGGGAAAGTGTTAGAAACCGTAACGATTGTTTGATTAAAATTCACATTAGGTCACTCCAAGGTGTGGTTGGAGGGACTGTTAAGTCCTTTTTGAGATGCCACAGAAGAGAGGACAACTTCAGTTTGGGAGGTTCGGACTACATGATCTTAAGGTCCTTTCCAACACAAAGCATTTTATGAGTCTATGATTCTATTTGTAACTCTGAGAGTGAAGCTTCTAAGTTTCATCTGTTAAATCCTGGGTAGCAAGCCATGGTTCTTGAGTATGCTGGATAGAAATGATCCAGACATTTTCCTCAGAATATTTGGTCAGTATAAGCCCTTTGTTAAAATCCTGCATGGGAAGGATCATCTCAACAACAAAAGATTAGAAATTGCAAAATATTAGTTTTGATTATTTGAAATGTTTTCACTTTGCATTCCACACCACATTCTTCACTCAAAATTTGAAGTTATACTTAAGGAACTTAAAGAGAAAGATACAGTTGATCTGCTTTATAATTTTTCCAGATGATCTGTTTGCAACACTATCAGGTTGTCTTTTCAATTTCTTTGCAGCCTTTGACTTCATGTTTAGTCCATGCGTAGAATAGCTCCTCTTGAGTGTATCTTTTATATTAAATAGTTTGATGCAGATATTTAAATACTTGCAGGATGCTGACAATTCCAGTGAGCTGTGCATTTAAAGGAAGGTGCTCTGTGGGAGTTTACCAGCAAGCATTTTCTTGTCTCTTCTCTTTTAAGCAGCTGAGACAAATTTAGCTGGAAAAAAAAATGTGAAATCATTTTTATCTGAGATATAAAATTGAGAATTCTTCACAGACCTGACTAAAAACAGCCTGTAAAGGTGCATGCAAAGATATAACCATGACTTAACAACCAAATGCAACTCGAACTTTTTATTATTAGTATTCAAGTGCTTATAACATCTCCTGCCAAGTCAAAATCTGGTGGGATTGGAATGATCCAAGATATTTTCACCTTAAAAATACAACCTTAAAAATTACTTAAAACTGCCCAGAAAAATCAATTGCATTGTGAAGATATTGCATGGAAAACACAGTGTCTGATATTATCCAAAAACATTTGGCATAATCTGATAATTTACCATGTTGCTAGCTACTTAAAACCTCTGTCATCGCAGAAGTTAAAACGTCATAATATATGCCAAAATTTTACAATAAACTCTCCCAAAATAAGTGACTTTTAACCATCTTTTTTAAGAGAGTCCTCTAAACAGAAAGCACTTCTTTTGTATCATGAGTGAAGTTAATCTCTAGACACCAAGCACCAGTATTAAAGAGTTTTAAGGGCAGATTCAAACACTTCTGAAAATGAAAACAAAAATCATATTGAGTATCAAATACTCCATCTAAACTCTGCTACAACTATGCTATAGATAGAACATCAGAGCAGTCACCCAATTTGCTATTACTTGCAGAAAAAGTCACCATATGTGAAATGATAACAGGAAAGCTAAATGAGTGGTTTTGATGTTGTAGGTAAGAAGAGTCAGGCTTTTTCTGTGGTCAGGCCACTACTCGTTATTTAAGAAAGCCAGAAAAAATTCTGTGCTGCATTTAGGCTGTTTCTCAATCATTAAAATAGTAGGGTTTGTATTAAATACTATACAGTCAAGGGTCATTCCTTACTGGATAAAAACAGTCAGAGACATATGCTAACAGCTACTTTTGCATCACAGTTTTCAGATAGATGAGGATCAAATTCAGCCTAAATGCAGCTACAAACTGCTCCTTAATCAAAAAATAATGAAGTTAACAGTCAAGAGTGGTGGAAACTTTTGTGTAGCCACATGTGAACATGGTTGACCACAGTTGTCATTTCTTTCTGGAAAGTAGTGAGGTGGGATTGTACAAGGTATCAAAGCTTGGAGCATGGACTATGGAAAGATCAAATTAATGCCTGATTTAATTTGCTTTGTGTTTTCTAGTGGTTGAAACAACACATTTTAGCCATCATCAATGTGCCAATACACTTTCCAAAGAAGCACCTCCCATCTTAGAGAATTCTGCAATGCAGCTTTAACTCACAAGTAACCAACGTGGCATTTTCTGTGAGTGGCATCTATTTCCAGTACAAGTCAATCTTGTGTAATACAATTCTGTCATGTGAGATGAAGCACTCCAAAAGACAGAATTCATCTGTGGATACTAGTAATGGTTATCTATGATTTGGAGGGATGAGCAGTATGTTCTTTCTGAATGAAAGAGAATAAAGGAGAAATGTGCTTTCACAGTTTTAGATCTCTTGAGTACACATTGATTGTGTTTGACTTAGAATTTAAATTTGTGGTTTAGTCTTGCATTTTTTTCATGCCAGTTGTATGCAAGTGTTGTGTAGGTAATCTTATTTCCAGAATTTCCTATTGCCTGAGCCTTCTTGGCTCTTCATGCTTAAACAACCTTTTATTCTTGCATGTGTGCAATGCAATACGTGTTATTCTCAAATATGCCTTCCTGCTGGTTTTTATAACAACCTCACACTGACCGGCAGTATAAGAAGCCACATATAATTATTCTGAACTAAAAGAATCTGTGTTCTACACAACAATTTCTAACCTTTAAAGATGATTGTGAAATGCTAAGAAATCTTTCTTTCTTTGAAAATCATTAATATCTAGCATAAATCTATGCTGAATTACCTCATGGACAAATATATGGGTATTCTGACTGCCTGACTGATGGTCTCTGATGTCATGACATTTGAGGTCAGAGATGCAATCATATAGGGAATATGACAGTATTAAATGAAATCAGATGATCCACAGGATAATTGCCATCATTCCACAAAGTGATAGAGGTGCAAGTAGACCACCAAAGATTTTTATAAACTGCTTTTTGATGCTAGATGTAGATTCTGTGTTGTGGTTTTATTTGCCTGTTAGTTACAATGCACTGCAGAATTCTGGTTTTCAGTTAATTGACTTACAAAGTCAACATATTAACTCATACATTCTCTTGCCTTGTCATAAATTACATGCATACTTGACTGAACTGATGCTAAGTGTGCATCAGCCCATGCCACTGATTGAAGATTAGGGATTGCAGGGAGATCACTTACAGGACGAAACTGCAGTGTTCTGCTTGTATCTTTTCTTTAAGGTGGTGGCTTGCTGGCAACGGGATTTATACGACAAGGGAAGTTTCCTAGGCTTCTCACTTCACAGTTCGCTTTTTAGCTAACAGAGCAGAGTGGGAATTGTTTTTCAAAATAGTCCCCTTAATTTCTGTATTTAGGGTTGTACTTCAGGCTCCCATTGATCAGGTTTGGAGAAAGATGGAGCTTTAATGCCCTAAGGAATGCATCTGGGAGATTGGACACTAGGACTACAGACAAGTACCAGTAAACTCATATGCTGGTACATTGTTTGGATGTATCCTTGTGCTGCAAAATATTACGTATAGCACTGTGGCTTTCTCTCATGTTCTGCTTGTTGATTATTATGGGAACTGATCACAGTATTGGGAAGCATGTATGTGGAGAAGCAGAGGGTCTAGTCACTCACTGCCTGTTTCTCTCTCCCACTTGATGCTTGTGGTACAGTGAGGAAAGAAGTTGTCTGAATGCATCACCTTACTTAGCTCTTCATAGCTTCTGCAGAGAAATAGGAAGGTTTCCCAAAGATTTCTCTGTCAGAATTCCTGTATAACAGCATGATGTAGGCTATTAGAACTTTTGTTCTAATACTCCCGTGAGTACAAAATTGCTTTGCTAACAGATTATAGCAGTGCATTTA
This sequence comes from Agapornis roseicollis, assembly GCA_002631895.1. Lineage (NCBI taxonomy): Eukaryota > Metazoa > Chordata > Aves > Psittaciformes > Psittacidae > Agapornis > Agapornis roseicollis. The sequence continues at coordinate 67,512 of NDXB01020459.1, read as the reverse complement.
AATGAAGGCATGAAACTTTTAACTAGGAGGTCAGCTGATCAGCTTCTTATTCTCTTCAGGCATTGTGAATACTGTTCAGGACTAAAACTGTCAGAGATCTACTAAATAAGAAAGGTTTTATGCAGAAGTGCACCTGCCTGTACTAGCTCTGAATCTGACCTAAAGCTGGTAAAGCAATTTACCATTGGTGGGGTGGGAAGTCTTCCTAGAAATCTGTTTCCACTGAAACTTTTCCATATTCTGTATATTGGACAGTAAAGTGCATGAGTGAACCAGCTGGAGACAATGTACTAGTGTCTTTCCACTGTGACTGAAATGTACCTTTTAAGGTGTATCTGACAAGCATGATTTTTTCCAGACAATACATTTCTTTTGTTTCCACAAGTCATGAAAGTCTAAAATTGTATTGCCAGGTTTACAAATCAAATCCACAAAGTTACAAGCTTCTTTGGAACAGCAAATTCTTCATTGCATGTAATTTTTAAGTACCTCTGCTGTGCAAACTTGAATTTCCAGCATGAAAGAAGTGTAACTCTGAAAATCTCTGGTGAGAATTTCTGGCTGCCTGCTCAGTACACTGGAGCCTCTGAGCCATGGCTGTTGGGGAATTCCCATAAATACCACTAATTGCTGTGGAATAAAAGAGGATTGCTTCAGTGTTATTCCCTACAAATAATGTTGGAGTAGGTTTAGACACAACTACAAACAACAGCATGAGAACAAACTCAGCCTTGGCAGAGGTTTCATAGAAAGGTATTAGAATGCAAGACTGCCAGGGAATCTTATTCAAGTCTCCTCTCTCCTGTGAGGCTGGAAGTTGCCCTACAGAATAATGCTCTTATTATCAAATATAGAAAATCAAGCCCAAATCTAATGCCAGTCACTGGCTGGAAGAGAGTTTGTACATCATATCCTGCTTCCCCAGTCAGCCCCTTCCATGTCAATGATATTTTTTAACACATATCTCCAGCTATCTGTACTTAACTACAGCATTGCATTCAGTGAAAAACTTCACTCTAGCCTCAAGTACCCTATGGAGAATTTGGTGAAATAAGAGAACTGAGCTGGCTGAAAATGAGAGCTTTATAAGTCTCCTTATTTTAATGAAAAATTAAGCAGGGGATGCAGGTATAATTTGTTGACAAGATCTTAATTCAATCAATACTTTCAGTTTCTAGTCCTTAGGTTTTGAAAAATTAAATTCAGTCTTTTTCCCCAGAATAGCCAGATTGCAGTTTCCAGTTTTGGAAGGCACAGATATCTTTCAAAAATTGATTGAAAAATATTGGAAATAAATGTGGTAGGCAGCAATGCTTGCTATAGTTGTACAGAATAACGAAATACGTATGTATGGATCAGGTTTATAGAATCATAGAATAGTTTGGGTTGGAAGGGACCCCCTGAAGGTCATCTAGTCCAACACCCCTGTAATGAGCAGGGACACCTTCAACTAGATCAGGTTGCCCAGAACCACATCCACCTTGGCCTTGAATATCTCCAGGGATGGTGCATCCACCACCTCAATCCTATTTTAAACTGTGTTACCAACTTCTTGGTTTGCCTGGATGTGTCATTTTATTCTTTCAAAACCTTTCAAATCTATTGTACTATTGTGCATGTTAAGACAATTGGTTTAATCATCAGTTGGTACAATTCAAGCTCTTACTGCAACATCAAGATATGTTGCTACCAAAATTCTATCAGTGAAAATAAGAACATTTGAAGGCTTTTTTCATATGTGGTTCCCACCTTAATTTTTAACTGAGATATAGTTCAGAAAAGGTAAGAAAATCATTCATCTGCTTGAACAGCAAGCTTTAAACTAACTTACCTATTGGAGCTTACAATTTTTGCTCAACACTAGCACTCATTAGCCATTCCTGGGTAGAGTTTGAGAGATTTATGTATCTGTCTTGGATTAGTAGCTCTCACCAAATAGTTGGATGTTGTGACAGCCTAAACATAAGCAGATCCACCTCTGTTGTCCACACCTGGTAGATGCAATGTCCAGAATTACTTATTTTATATGTTGAAATCTGATCTGAAAATCAGTATTACTGTGCTAGACAGAGCAAGGAAATTACAGTCAGAATAATACGGCATACAGGCTGTGTATATTGCCCACAATGTACAAATTCAGCAACACAGAAGCTTGGGGGGGGAACTCAAGTTTCTGAGCCATCTTCTCTCTCTTACCACATTCAGTTGTTCAGGCATACACCCAAATGTCTCTGGACACCAGACAACAATTAGTTTTGTGCCGCTTGCTAGTATTAATGGAATTTCACTAGAAATCTCTCCAATCTGCATCATTCTGTGGTGATTTTTGTTGTTGTTGTTAATTTGTTTTCATTCTTTTTTTTTTCAATCTCTGATGACTCAGATGTTTTGCATGTTAGTGACACTTGGGAGTTCCTTTGGGTGCTGCCAATATAAAATAGATTCGTTTCATTTTCAGCATGTACAATTTGAGTAGTGGAGTCATACTAGGAAATCCTTTGTCATTGTTTTCAAACATGCAAAAGGCTTTTAAAATGGATAACACTCCCTTGCCTTCACACTAGCTTCTAATCATCTAGAAGCATGTTGTGTAAAGAAAGAAATGTAGCAATTGCTTTGGAAACAATAGTTATTGTCAGCTGCAAATACAGATGGGCCACTAGCGATGTATCTAGTACCCCAGGCACAGAAAGTTCCTAGAAATGTTTCCATCTGAGAATGACAGATTGGTGAATCATGGCATGAATTTTGATAATTGGACTAAGAAAGCTGTAGCCTCATGAATGTGGTGTTTGTTGGCGGAAGGAGCCCCCACAATGACAGATAGCAGCCTAGCCTGGCCCTCTGGGAATCACACATGCTTTAGGACATCCAGACAAAGCCCAGTATCTCAGCCTTGATGAATTGATTAATTTCCTTTCAGACACCTAAACATGGAATGTGTCTGGCCTTTGCTGCATCCAGGTGTCAGATGTGCTTTCACATTTGCACATGGGCCTGAGCTCATAACGTTATAGGCTTTTGTTTGAGAACTGTGCATATGGGGGCATTATCTCTATAGCATGTGTGCAGTGTTAATGCCTGAGTGTATTCACAAAGACCCTTGCACTCTTCCAGGTTAGAACATGATGGGCTCATGAGCATCTCATCTCTGCCATCAGCTAGCCCATGCATGTACTGCAAAGAGGATAGAAGTCAGGTCTAGTAGTTCCCAAAAGGAAGGCCTTTTTCATTTGAACTAAAAGAGAATTAGAGGCTGCTATTGAATAAGGATTAATTTTTTGTTTGTTTGTTTTTGTTGTTGTTGTTTTTTTAATGAGTAAACCTGGAAGAAAATAAATCAAACCAAAAGATTGTGTTTGTTGGTTTATGACATTCTTCTCTCAAGGATTCAGCTCAAAATTACTATAGATTTCAGTCCTTTGTTTTAAGGAGTCATTTGTGCCTGAAAGACATTCAAAGATGGATGCTCTTGCTCTGAGGTCAAATTTTTACATCCTGAGGCCATACTATGATCATCTGTTACAGGCTGCTCAGTCTCTAAAGTCAAGTCTCAACATTGACCAGTGACACTGGTGTTGAAGCTCACTCCAAAAACCAGGACAAAAAAAAGACAGGAGGAGCCAGTGTTTTACACCCCTCACAGTGGCCTGGCTAACCAAGACATAAATTCTCTGCTTCCATGTTTTCTTTTATTTGCAAAGGACTACTTCAGCTACAAAAATGGTACTATTCAGGTGTGGCTGAATCAGGGAGATAAGTGAAGAGTCAGAGATTTAGACAGGGTTATAGACTCAGGGAGCCATCTAGATCTTGTAAATACAAGAGAATTAGCAAAGCCCAAAGAACCCTTGCAAGGCACTGAGGGGAAGTTGAAGGGAAAGCAGTATGCCTATGTATTAGCTATGAAGAGGGTGATGATGTCTAGGTGAATGCTAAACACCTTCGGAGAAAAAGGCAAAATCTGATACACTTATCACCAAGATCCTTCTTGGGTTAAGCAGAACCAATGGCACTCCTTTTTTATTCTTCACATACCTTAAATCTTTTATCTGTAGACAAGAACAAGTAGTTGTTATATTAGTGCCTCATGACAAAGAAGTTTGCAAAGGATTAATCAATAACCAAGGGATGTTACTACCAACTTTTTCAATTTACAGAAACAGGTGAGAGACAAATTCTATTCCACACTATCTAATGCTATATTTAATACAAAATCATTTATAAATATAAGACCTATAAATGAAACCTTATAATAAAGTGTATGTGGACACTATCTCAGGTCAGGGAAATCCATACTGAGGAGAGGAATCCAATTTTGTGGTCACCAAGCTATTTTTACAGAATCAGCCCTCTCAAAATAACCAACATTTTCACAGCAATTCATTATTTTTAGATACTTATAGACAGAGTCTTCCTATTTTCACTCTTCTCACAATTCTTGCTGTTGCAAGCTTCCTTCCCATTTTCCACAAATAATATATTAGAATTCAAGGAAACACCTTACTGATTCCTTTTTTCTTTCATATATTGGCTTAGAGATTCAACATCTGCTGTGTTGGTGTTATGAAAGGAGCCCTCAGATGGGTATTGTCATACACAGTCCTGCAGCATTCCAGGGCATGCAGCATAGGATACTTAAAGGCAGTTACAGCCATCAGCAGGTTTTTTCTCCTTTCATCTCAATAACTCATTTGCTCTCTGGGGTGCGGGAGTTTGTTTGGTCTAGGATTCCTGGAGAAGGTTTGTCTATGCAATTTGTGACCAGCTCTGTTCAAGGATTATTGAATGCAGTGTAAATAAACTAGTTAAATCAGCCAGGTTGTACTTCACACACATTTATCTTCCACCAGATGCTCTGTCCTGAGTGGCTGGAAAAGAGCCAAAGCTCACAATAATCCATTGGTCTCACACTGGTAACCCAGCAACATTCCCTTCACTTCCTTCTTATCAGCTTGAGACACATGAAGAGATATAGTAAGTCCTACTCAGTGTTTGCATCCCTAGCTGCACTATGCTTGAGGATTGTCAGACACACTCAAGCACCCCAAATTAATATTCTAACCCAAAAGAATTGCTGAGAAAGGCACATGTACTTTACTGTCCAAGGTCTCCATTAGAGATTAAGAAAATCTGGTGTGATTGCCAACCTGGAGGTTAGATGAAGGAAGGAACAGAAAAGGAGCAAGGCCGGTAACCGACATTCAACCAAAGTTTGGGTTTATTTTTTTTTTTTTTCAAGACTTGCAGTAGATGGAAAAATACAAAATCCTGACATTTTATTTAGATTGCATTTCACACTGATTTCCAAAAAGTGGGGTTAAAAAACAGTCAACATTTTCACTTTTGGAAAACTCCTTTATTTTAATACTTACTCAGTGCTTTCTTCTCTGAAGTTCTATGATATACTTTCTGTTCACAACTGAACTATGGCTAAACATGGCCTAGATTCATATTTGATCCCATTTACCCAGTTCTGTGTATACTACACCAAATTACAATACATTTTTGATTCATTGTTCCCCAGACTTCAGAGCAGTGACCACTACTGTCAAAAATCAATTCCAATAGCCTGTACATACACCTACCTCAAATTTTATTAACTAGGTGAAGGTAATTTATACAGTTTACCTCAATTTTCAGCTAACAATAGAGAAATACATTAGCAATATAAAGTTGGTAGCACTGGGGAAAGCTAGACAAGTAAAATCCGTCTTGAATTTATCCGAGTTGCTGACTACCTAAAGTATGACCCTTTGAATGTTCTACATTGTGGAATAACAAAGCAAATTTTTGCTGGCTCAGATTACACCCTAATCAGATTGTACTTTAACTAAATGCTCTATGACAAAAGGCATATTTTAAGTCCACAGTCACCACAATTTCTTAGAATTTGTACTGTCCCAACTTTACCTTGAAATAAATATGCAAACAATTTAGATGTCTCACAGGCATTTTTAGCAACTGCAGTAAACCATGATCAGATATTTCTTTTAATTCACAGCTAAAGGCTTTTCAGCTTTGTTATTGAAGCACTTGAATAGCTCACTGTTATTCAGAACACAATGTTCTTTACCAAGAAGACTAGGACCACTACATTTTGAAAAGTAGAGTAACTGTCTTCACCCATTGCACTCATTTGCTGGCCTGATGTGCTCTCTAGAGAGCTGTGTTGCCTCCTAGGGGCTTGTATCAGGGTTGCCACTGAGATATCACCAAGCCTCATACAGTCCACAATTATCCACTGCTGTTGTTTCATGTGGGCACCACAGAAACAGCCAGGAGCAGTCTGAGAAGTCTCAAGAAGATTGACAGAGCCCTGGGAGCAATGGTAAAGGACTCTGAAGTGCAGGTAGCTTTCTCATCAGTCTTCCGAGTCAAAGGAAAGGGGTTGGAAAGGGCCAATCAAATCTGGTGAATCAATGAATAGGACAGGTGCCACCATCAGGGCTTTGACTACTTTGACCCTGGGACTCACTTTGAGAAACCTAGTCTGCTCTGGGTATGATGGGATCCACCATCTCTCAGAGAAGAGGCAGAACATCTTCAGGCAGAGGCTTGACAAGCTGGTGAAGAGGGCTTTAAACAAAAGTTGCTGGGGAAGAACCTCAATCCATCCTACTCCTACCAGTTTGTTGCTGGTGCCAGCAGGAGGTGCCCAGAGCCTGGAGATGAGTTGCAGGTCAGCAAGGGAGCACCCAAAGAGTAGTGCAAAGGAATTCCAGACACTCCAGCCAGTAAATCAGCTTCATCAGGGACCCAAATTAAATTCCAGGGATCAGGTTAGAAAAGCAGAAGTCCTGACAAAATTAGATCTAGACAGAGACCTCAAGGGCAACATGAAAAGCATCTGCAGATGCATAGGGGATGAAAGGAAGACAAAAGAAAATGTGGATCCTCTCCAGAAGAAAAATGGAAATATTAGACCTGGTCATTCAGGACATGGAGAAGACAAGGCACTCAATGACTTTTTGCCTTGGTCTTCACCAGCAAGAGCTCCATCCACACTGCCCAAGTCACAGAAGGCAACGGCACAGACTTGGAGAATGAGGAACCTGCTGTAGGAGAAAGTCAGATTCGAGATCATGTAAGGAACCTGAAGGTGCACAAGTCTGTGGGACCTGATGAGATGCATCCATGGGTCCTGAAGGAACTGGCGGGTGAAATGGCTGATCCACTATCCATCATATCTGAGCCATTATCCATCATATTGGAGAAGTTGTGTGACTCTGGTGAATTTCCTCTGGAATTCTGGGTGAATTCCCTCTGTCTGGAAAAGGGGAAATACAGTTCCCATTTTTAAAAACAGAAAAGAGGAAGACCCAGGGAGCTACAGGTTTGACTCAGTGCCCAGCAAGAGCATGGAGCACATCCTCCTGGAAACTCTGCTAAGGCACATGTACAATAAAGGGGTAATTACTGCCAGCCAATGTGGCTTCACTAAGGGAAAATCGTGTCTGACAAATCTGGTGGCCTTCTGTGATGGGGCTGCAGCATTGTTGGATGATGCCATCTACCTGGATTCTATAAAGCATTTGACACTGTCCCACATGACATCCTTGTCTCTAAACTGGAGAGGCATGGATAGACCACTTGGTGGGTAAGGAATTGGCTGTATGGTCACGCTCAAAGAGTTGTGGTCAATATCTCAATGTCCAGGAGGAAACCAATGATAAGTGGAGTTCCTCAGGGGCTGGTATTGGGGCCAAACCATTCTATGATTCTAATTCTATGATTCCATTTCTTGGCATACAGGCAACTCTAGTTTGTGTGTCTTGGACTCTGCAGGATTTAAAAGAAGTACCAACACCATCTTCTGTTCTCCTGAAATTTCTTTTCACCTCATCTCTAAGAAAACAACTTTTGATTTGTACCTGTCACTTGACCTGTGAATATGCACACAGGTACACGTGCTATGGAACGGTATTTAGAAAAAGGAAGAGTAGGGCTTATTGCTGAAAGCTCCAGCAATTTCTGCATGCATTAGAATTTGATCTCTGTCTCTTAGGCACTCATATGATTTCCAGTCTTTTGGTATTTGAGAACCTGAAAATTTAATATGTGTATTCTGTAGGAAAGCACTTTAATCCCCAGGGTACAACTCAAAAGCTAAGGCACAAAGTGGTTAAGTGACGTGCACATATGTTAGGGTCTTAAATTAATTATTCACTCCTTAAATTAAGAGAAAATTGCACAGCTAAACACACTAATTGTGTATTTAATCACTAACACATTATTGTAATCCAGAACCCACAAGATAATTTTAGCTATACAATGTCTATTCCATATGGAATTTAGCAGCAGGCTGTCAGTGTGGAAAGCTGATTGAAAGCAGAATAAGGACTCCTGTCACTTGAAAAGGGCGGCAATTTGCCACAGCATAACTTGACATAAAGTATTTTTCAGGCTTCCAAGAAAGCCAGTACTGAAAATGGTAATGTTAGTTCCAAGTGTAACTTAATAGCTTACTAAAACTCCTTCTCCTGTTGTGGAGGGGAAAGGGAAGGCAGTGAGGTTAGGTTTGCACTTGTTCAACAAAAGCTTTTACAGCCATGACCTATGTCAAAAGCCAAGTGTGTGGTGTCATTTCAGTTTCAAATGAAATGTCTTTCCGTCTTTGGTTATTTACCCATGTCTCAGCTGAGACTTTCAAACACTGGTTCAAAAAGAAAAGAAGATTGTATACCTGCCCAAACCTGTGGAACTTTGAAATAACACAGCACATTTGTACTGTGCTCAAAGCACCCCACTTCAACTCACCTCAGGGGTAAATCCTTACGTCAACTTGAAGTGACCTTTACTAGTGCCTTTCAACTGTGGGCACCATCCCACAAACTGTGAAGTTATGGTACATATCTGTATTTTATTGAGTGTTAGATCATTGCTATTATAATAAAGATTCCTCTGATCTGAAGCAGCCAACTGGCAAAATTATTTCTAACATAAGTAAAGACAGAATTTGGCCCCTCAGTGATTTCATTCTGTTTTATTAGGGATAAAAAAGCACTGAATTTAAGCACTTGACTTTTTGTTCTAAAATGTATAAACATATCTGTGGAAAGAAAATATGCATATTTGTCCTCAAGTAACCAGGAAAAGAATTGTTGAGGAGGAAGACGTTCTTTGTACTTGCATATTGTCAGCTTTCTAACTCACAACACATTCTTCAAGGAAAACTTAACATTCAAGAATGAAATTCTCTTTTGATGGTTGCATCAGGATTAAGACTGAAATTTATAAATGATGAGGGAAGCCAAAAACTGAGAGAAGTGGTCATAGCTTTCTATTATGGGGCACAAAAAATAGGAACCAATGTATCTTTAGACACTTTATCAAGAAGTTTGTTTGCAGTACTTGGTGACAGCAGAAGTATTTGCTATTTTTTGTCAAAAGCTGAGGATATAAACTGAAGAGCTTATCATGTAGAACAAATTTCCTGAGAGAAAAAGCATTTTTTAAGCCTTTTTTCTTTCTTTAATTACATTCTAACGTCTTATATTTAAATGGCTTCTAATGTGGTAGTGACAACAGCTCCTCCAAATTCCCTGTAAATGGAGATCCCCAGCAAACAGAAAGCATACACCAGTAAGTATCCTCTTTGTGTGAAAGTCCTTCATAAAGCGTAGACTGGATATGTTAAAGGATACTGCAGCTTTAGTTTAGACAAAACTGATAGCAGCAGGAGAGAAGCACAGTTCCTTAGAGACCCCTTGACCAATGGAGGCAACATTTCTACCTCATTCCATAAATAGGACAGTAAGATAGACAGGGATAACATGGTAGGTGAAAAAGCAGTCTTAAAAATAAAGGTCTAGGGATGCAACCTTGCAGGGTGTTCAAACACCTCAGCTCTCAAGAGCTGAAACTGCAGAGCAGTTATTTAAGAACCAGAACATCATGCAAACTGGTAAATTATCAACTTCTTTCTGCAAGTACTCTGTCCCTCTCTCTCTTTTGCTGCTGTATAGACTTTATTTCCACGTAATCCATTTTTCTGGGCAGCTGTCATGAGAATGATAGGAAAAGGTTTTGAAGACTGCTGAGCTGCAGGCTTTATTTTTTTATCTTCTTTTTTTTTTCCTTGACAAGGAAAAACAGTAGAAGTACATGGAGATGTGAAACAACTTCGAAGTTTATCACAGTTCATGCTGAAGCATATCTCAGAGTTTGATGGGCTAAGACAGCCTCGTTGCCAAGGCCTTTGGAGTCTCATTCCCCTTGGTGTAGAGCATCTCATGAGGTAGAACCTCATGGAAATGCTTAGGTCTCTAAGTCCAACACTCGTTCTTCTTCCTGTATGTGAGGGGTATTTTCCGCACATATAAACTGGATAACTTATCACATACCTTGTGATGTTTCACTGACCACAGAATAAAAATGGAGCTGGAATATATTTGTTTAAATCTATGCTTACAGAAGTCACTGAATTCCAGACATGCCAACACAGATCATGATCTCCAGAATAGCTAGTTCTGGAAATGCAGGGAAAGGCAGGAAGCAAAGCATGGAAAATAGGGAAGAAATGAAAGCCACTTTTGATGAAAGGGAAAAATTCAATACAATATGAAGTAGGTATCTTGATATTTTTAGAGGGGATTCGTTGAAAAGTTCTGTACAAACATGATAAACTTGCATAAACTGGTTCAGTCCTGTGTATATTTTGAACAGTGAAAACTATGCTTATTCACAGTATCTAATCTGGTTCTGTGAGAAACATGTTTCAGGCTTAATCTGCCTGTTCTTTAAGTCCATGGAAAGTTGTCATTGACTTTTGTCTTAGGCCAGATTCTTGTTTTCCTGTTTAACCCCAATTGAATCAGAAGACAACCGGTATTATAAGCTATAAACCCCCAAAGTCTGAGTAGTCACTTAAAAATTATTGTATGGGAATTCCACCACATAGTGTGTATTTACTGTATACACAGTGTCACAGAACCTGAAGGGTTTATATCGCAGCTTTGTCTTCATCTCTCTTGCAGAGAAACGCAAGGTGATGAGAGATTTTTAACAGTGCTTCAAATCGTGTGGTAGTCAGAGCCTCCTGTGAAGAGCAAACAAAGGGGGAAAAAAAAGAATTAATTACGTTATCACTCTTGTCATTCTACCACCTGAAAATTCAATCACTGGTACATAAACCCAGTCAGTTCTAGTCTGGTCATTATGGGTCACATCCTCACCTGGTAAAAGCTGGAAGATCTTCACTGAATTCATAGATTTATAGCAGCTAAAGATCTGATTCTTGCATACTTTAATCCAAAACTTTTTGGTTTGGTTTTGGGGGACTGGGGGGGATGGGGGGTGTGTGTTAACTCAGCATATAATTGAATTCAAAATGATGGTTGACTGATTTTGCCCGGGTGCATACTTATTAATGCAGGCTGCCTCTGCCACTTGCTTGCTGGAAAACAGTGCTCCTGATCTGTCAGCACAGATAATCTTGCTCCTTAAAACCAAGACCCCTTTGTGGCTTTTCCAATTTAACACCCTTTCATTCCACTTGCATGCAGTTATGCATTTTTCAAAAGGGAACAGTCCCCATCTGTAATCTCAAAGGTGTCATTATTCTACCTCATTTTCTTCCAAATCTCTGATATTCAAACAAATAAAATGTGAAATCCTCAGGCATTATTTTAGGTTCCTTATGTAGTAGTTGGATTTTCTGAGTATTTACCTTGACAGGATTAACTGACTTCAGAATACTAGTACTCCTTTTAAAAAACTTTGCTTAGGATGATTTTGAATGAGGACATGCATTTTCTGCTTACAGTATATCCTTCAACAGTATATTACAAGACTTCTGGGTAGTGAAACAGTCCTGTGGAGCAGGTTCCTGAGGTGCAACTTTGTCGATGTATTGGGTAAGGCGATGTCTCAGTGCTCTCGGGCTCTGTACAGCTTGCTACATGAGTAAACCACTGATTTCAAAATCAGTGAAGCCATTTTCTGTGCAAGACAAATGAGGGATGATACGGGGAATTCACATGTTTGTCTCTGTAAATCTGTATTCTATTGGTTTGAAATATGTTTAATGGTATTCAGCTCCTGACATTGCTCACAACCTCCCTCCAGTTAAAAATTATATAATGAAAAAGAGAAAAGAACTTTTTATATATATATTTCAGTTAACTTTGGCTCTTGAGCCTTTTGTGCCCATTAAAAATTGTCTGCAATCTTCTCTGGAAAATACAACAGGGAAGGTTTGGATATATGCGTCCCTGTGCCGTGTCGTTTGTTGAAACTGGTTGGAAAACATCATTTTTGATAAATGTACCTTCTTATTTGACACGGCATCCATAATAGCTTCGAAGTGCTTTTAATTCCAATTTTCCGTTGTAAGAAATTACAGAACAAGGAAATGAAGTGGAAAATTCTGTAGTAGGTAGCATTTACAAGTAATATTTTATTTGTGTTTCATTCCATTCAAACAAGGTAAATGAGTCATTCAAAGGTTTTCTTTGGTTTTGCAAAAGAAAACAGAACAAGTTAATTGACAAAGCTTAGAGTGTAAGCCAGTATTGAATCAGGGATACAACCAATGGCTCATGAGTCGCATATTTGTGCTTGACATTCTGGCTCTCTATTGACCGTCACTGTGGCATTCTAGTGGCTCCATATGTACTGGTTTTATCTGTAGCTGTGTCAATCAAAGAATAATTTCTTAGTTATGAAGAGAGAAGCAGGCTAAGGTTATTAAAGTTAAGTTATATTTAATCTTAGAGACAGTCTAATGCCACTTTTGACACACACTTTTTCATATATTCTCCCATTGGTAATAGATTGAGTCTACAATTCACAGTGAAACCAAAATTCAGTCAAAATCAGTATGGATGTAGTTTTGCCACTGTGGTCTCCATTTCTTTAACAATTGTGGAATTGCTATTGACATTCAGTTTCTGAATAGTTCTGTAATCTGGGGCTAAATCTTGAATGGCAATGTAGGTACAAGGGAGCATAAGGGAATTATTTCTCCTATACTGGATGTGACAGTTATGAGATACCACAGCTGCACAAGGAACATCAAGTAGCCTAAAAATAAGTGTAACAGAGTCTAGCATACTGAGAAAGGAGGCATAAAGGTGGAGACTGAGAGGAAAAAGCAGACAGGTGATTAATAACCAGCAAACATAGTTAGGCACCTAGTACTGTCTTGTGGGTCCTCAAGTCTTGAACAGCTTCTGGAGTCAGCTAAGAGCCTACAGCCCTTCTAGGATACTGGTGGGCAGTGCTCAAATCCTAACCCTGTCTGATGTAGAAGAGGGTAAGAAGTTTCTGCATCCTGGGTGAAGGCTGTAAATTTGTATTTGTAAAGCAGTAACTATCAGTCACTCTTCAGCTGCTCTTCCGTGAAGTCTGATCTAGACACGTATGTTCTGAGGTGAGATGAATGAGAGAATAGTTCATCTGAAGAACCATATGTTGGTATAATAACTCTTGGTTTTAGTGCATCTCATAGCAGAAATTAGGAAGCTGACAGAGCACAAACCTATTTGAATTAAATTTTGAGATTTAGAGCAGGGTAGCATTTGAATAGCAGTACATATATCTGAAGATTATGCTCTTGCATATATATATATATATATTGCGTTAATGTGTCCTTTCCAATATATCAGTCCTGTCCCTCTTTAAACATTACATTAATATCAGTATTGAAACCCATGTTAATCATCTAAACTTTAGCATATATATCATGTTTCTAGTTTCAACTGAAATGCTTGCTGTAGCAGATGAGTGTTCGAACAACCCTTAAATTTATTGCATTTCAGTGGAGCCACTTCTTATATATATTTTTCACATAATTGATAAAATATTAGAAGAGAGCCCAAAGAAACAAAATAATCCTGCCTAAATGTCTTTTACCAACAAGTCGAAGTTTAAATTGTAGCCCACAGGTAGAGCCATAGGATCTGAGATAATCTCATGGCACTTTTCCTCTTCCTCCCTGTGAACATACACTGATAATCAATCCAGACAAGTTGAAACACACATTGCTAGTGAAAATGCAGATATTGATATTCTTTGTACCACTTCAAATTTCCTGCTGCTGAGCAGAATATTATCTTAAAAGCAGGTCTCCCATGCAATAACTGTGTATTTAACGGTAGAAAAAGTAATTACCAAAGTTTATTACTGAAATACCCTAAACTGAGATGCTTGTGCTTAAATTAACATCATGACCCCCTCATAAGAAGCCATGAAGCACAACGAATTTCTTCTCTGGACTGTCCTTTTCTAAAAAATAAAGTTACTCTGCTTGCTAACTTGAAGAAAACTGTGCTGTTACAGCCGCTAATCCTGATCTACTGATTTGCCCACCATTTCTGCTTATTTCTGCCAAACTGTTTATAAATCAAGACTGAATAGGTATGTGAGGATGAAATTGTCTGTTCTTATTGATTACCAGCCTGGCCTTAGTCTGCTAAAGAGGACATTACTGTAAACAAAACACCTTATCTATGAAAATCTTTAGTTCAGCTTAATATTATTGTTTTTTGTGAAATTGCTGACACTTTGCTTGGCCCTATATAAGAGACATCATACAAGACACATGCTTCCTGGAAAAACTCACAGTGTAAACAAGATAAGATTTCTAGCTATTCAGCACATTATTACTTATTTTCCTTTTAGATTTTCCCCCGAGCTTGATAAAATGGTTATTAATTGCATAGGAGTTGCCTTGCTGTTGGTTATGATTACTTAATACATTTACCACTTTTACTCCCCAAATGAGAGCTTAAGCAAACTGCCGGACATTTGTGTGTTACAGCTGACAGAAAGGCCTATTCTGTAGTGTTCTTTGGAAGAGCTTCCATTGGTTTTAGAGTGACATTTTGGAATCTACTTATCTTACTTGCTTTTATAACTCTCCTGATAAAGAAGATTATGATAAGAAAAGCAGCAGTAGATTTCCTTTTTCACAAAGTTCTGCAGACTAGGTCACTGTCCTCTGGTTTTTCAAGTAAAATAAAGCAGTTGCATGGTTTTCTTCCTTTCACTTTTTCTCCTGCTTTTTTTTAAACTCTGTATTTTTCTCTTTCCTATGGTTAAAGCAGTTAACAGTTCCCTTCCCTTGCTCTATCACTCACAACTACCTCTTCTTTGTGCAGAGCCCACTCCAAAACCTACCAATGTCTGAGTTTGCACACTTGCCTAAAAGGCTGTTTTACACCAGCATTTCCTTCTATTTTCTCCCTTTCAGCTACCCTGCTGATTTTGTATGTTGTGTTATATATTAGTGCATGGAAATGTCATCCTTAATGAAGTCAAGTTCCAAAAAGCAAGGAGGAAAAAGATGGATGACATGCCAAGTCCAAGCTGAAGTTATTACTGCCTCAGCATTTACAGAAACATATGAACTTAATTCAGATAAAAGACCTGTAAAACACATGTTCTTTTCCTGCATTTAAGAGTAGCAAGTTTTCTTCTAGATCTGGTATTGTAACACTATACAGGGGACACAAGACCAGGAATGAAATAAAACTAAAACAAAAAAATTAAGTTGCTGTGCTTGAAACCTCAAGAAGCAATTTCTTTTTCTTTTCTCCTTCCATTATTTTGTGTGTGTACATGTATCTTTTTATTGTTGCTATGAAAGCTCCAGCACATAAAGAGCAGCTCTTTCAATAACCTCAGAACAAGGATTTTCTAACAAGTTTTCAGAAGAAAATAAACCAGAAAAAATTAAAAGGCAGGATTAAAATCTGTTAGATGGAAAAATTCTAGTTAGCATGATTCTGTTTTTATATGAACAAGTAGGTATCTGCAAGCAGGCTCCCCATTAATAGCTGGTACAAACTGGTATCCCATTATATTGTATATAGAATACCAATAAACTCTCATTGTTTACTGTTAAATACAGAAAGGATACTATTGATTCTGTGATACAAAGTTGATGGAGACTGGAGTCACCCCACAAAGTCTTCTAAGCCCTCAGCCTGTAGTCAGTTGTTATGTATGTATTGAACAAGGTGCTCAGATGTGTATTTTTTAACAAAGCTACCAATGACCTGTAAAGTGCACTAGGATTGAATAATTCAGTGGCTCTAAAAGCAGGCAGTAGGTTTAGAAATCTTAAACTTGTATTTGAGTAACCTACTTTTAAGTTACAAGCTTGAAAATTACAGAATCAAAGAATCACAGAATCAACTGGGTTGAAAAAGACCTTTAAGATCATCAAGTCCAAACATTCTGACTATGAACAATGTGATACCTGCAGTATGATTAGGTTACACCCTGAACTCAATGGATTACAAAAGGAAAAATGCTTACTTATGTAAAACATAGCTATCCCCACATTATTATTTTAACAAACAGAGGCAAGACTGATTGGAGCCATCGATATACAAATACATAATGAAGGGATTAGTAGACTTAACCTATGGTTCAATGTAGGACATGCACTGGATTAGGTGTAGGAGATTTTAAACTCTCTGATAAACAGTATTTGAAAATGAATGTGTCCGGTTTGTTGTATGTTAAATTCTTTTATGTTTTAGCTGGAAGAAACTCTCCTAATGGCGCATTCCTGGCAGAGGTTATATGTTCCATGAGCTGTGTCTTCCCATTTTTGCCAAGCACAGGAGCATTACCCAGGGAAGAACCAGTAAAATATAGGTCAACTGCTGGGTTATCTTGCCCTTTCACTTAGGGAAAGCTCTGAAAAGAGTATGGGAGTGGGATGGGAAGGATGTAAATGGAGGACAGAATCTGAATGCCAGCTTTCTCTCCCTGTCTGTGAAGGCAACATGGATAATGTCTCCCTGTAATACATACTCCCAGTATGTATTGCAGTATACATACTGCAGATATGTATTCTGGAAAGGTCCCTGCAGGTAGCAGTTTCACCAAAGAATATTACAGTAAAAAATAATCTTCACTGTGTTCAGATGGTGTTGAAAGATGTCATTCAGCAGGGCCTGTCACAGCTCACTTGTTTGGAAAAATTGGATGAGAGAGCAAAAGGCAGGATAGAAATGGAAGTGTTCAAGGCCAGGCTTGACAGGACTTTGAGCAGCCTGGTCTAGTGGAAGGTGTCCCTGCCCATGGCAAGGGATGCAACTGGATGAACTTTAAGGTTCCTTCCAACTCAAACCATTCTATGATTCTCTGAAATCTTCACATGCAAAATTGAAAAATAAACAAAAGGAAACATTGAGTATAAGGGTTTGGGTTGGTTTGGGATTTTTTTTTTTTTTTTTGCAAGTGCCTGC
>NDXB01020459.1:4167-36442 GCA_002631895.1 Agapornis roseicollis | reverse complement strand
TTTTTTTTTTTTTTTTTTTTTTTACCTTAAAAGATTAGAGATGTTTCTAAACTTAGAAGTTTAAGGAAAAGGTTATGCTGTTGACATTTGCTTGCTTTCCTTAATTTCTTACAACCTCAGAAAATATTATTTGTATGTTTCTTTGATTTTACATGCCTATTGAAATGTTTATTTGCTTCTTCTCTACATAGAAGATTGAAGCTCTGTGTCAGACACAAATAAATTCAAGGAAAGATGCTCTTGTTTTCAATAGCTAGAATACATGTTCACCTGTGTACTAACTGTAGTTTGGCCAAGACTGAAGACATTAAGAAACTCTCTTCTGTTAACTGTGTGTTATTTATGCTTCCCATACTATTCCTGCTGACATTTCAGGGATGCGGTTCAGGTATATCTCTACTGTGTACTGTACCACATTTGTTTTGGTCATTTTACTGCTCTTCATCTTGTCTTTGGCATTTTTGCAGAACTTGTAGTGCAAAGATGACATGTGGAATTTGGTCTCTGGAGATGATTTTGAAACAGCATGCTCCTGAAACAGAGGGGATCTTCCTCTTGGGGAAAAGCTGTGACAATCTGGAATGTAGCAGCTGCTTTAGTCTGAAAGGAAGGAGTACTTATTTTTCTCTAGTCCACTGAGAGAGATAGATGGAGACAGTCTGCATCAAAAAGGTGAATTACAGTAGGCTTAGGTGGGTGGTTTGGCCCTTGCCTTTGCAGTCGCTCTTTTATCCAGGCATCTCATCTGGACAGCCTCGAGGGTGGATGATTGGTGCTTTTTGATTGCAAGGGCTGAAGGTGCAAAAGAGGGGACACCTTTGCTTGTTGTTTCCAGAAAAAAAGTGTACTGTCAAAGTCAAGCTGAAACCTTGCAGCATACTGAGATAACAGGAAGATACAGTCTTGTGAGACTTGAAATGTGCATGTCTTTCCACATGAACGTACCCCACATGGTGTCTGAAGCTCTCCTTGGAGCCATGGGGCTGCCACCCATTTGAGTAGTAGCTTTGAGGAGCTACTTTAGCTGCAGCTGATGCCAGCATATTATGAAAAGGGTAGAGGAAGGTAAAGTACTGAGTGTAAGAAGAAAGAGGGAAGAATGGTCAGCTGTTGTAGATAGGAATCTCATGTGCCACATGGAACTTATTTCTTGTCATCTAAGCTAGGGTTTATTTCACATATACCCACAACTTCCAAGTGGCCAGGAGTTTTGCAGAAGCCTTCTGCTTGCTTAAGCTATAACTTGTCAGACCACTTGTATTACAGACCACTTGTAGTACACAGCTGAGCTTTCTAAGGCACTCAAGTGACTGAGACTATGCTGCAGGCAGATGTTCAGTCTCTCCTCTTCTGGCACTTCACATTAGAGGCTAAAAACTCCATCCACAGTGTAGTAAGAAATAGTAGGAACATCTGAAACCACTCCAGCTGTTTTCAAAATGATTGTGCCTGGTATATCCTGAGAGAGCTGAACATGTGATAGCAGTAGGATGCTACAGCTGAGGGGCCATGGTGGAGTAACAGGACCATAACATCATGTGGCTGACTTCCTTGGCTATCTCTGGCAGTTTCACTGACTTGTAAAAAAGGTATACTTTTAGAGAGCCACCATCTTCTAGGAACCACTTCTAGCTCTTAAAGGTCACAACAGTAAAAAGTTTACATTAAGTTCATTACATCCATGGAGATGTCTTTGTGTGCTTGCCACCATGTTCAGGCAGGGAGAAGAAACTCTTCTAACTGTAAATAGTGAAAATAATCTGGTCAGAAAGTATATCCCTATGTCCTCAAATGCCTGTGCAGCAAGCTAATCTTTAAAAATCTTCATCATGACTGGCTGTACAGGGTCCTTTTTATTTTAAATTTTGTCTGTGATAAGTTCAGTGGTACTTTTCTAAGGGAAAGTGTTATGAGAAATTATGAAAACTCAACACTTAAATCCCTTCCTCCATCATTTGTTACAGCTTGCTTTGTCAGGCCTCAGGAGTACCAGACAAGCTAGTCTCATTTGATACAGCAGCAGTTCTTTACACCTCATAATACTCAGCATCTAAAAACTTTAAAATGCTATCAATATTTTAAGTATAAAATGATGGCTTACAATTGCAGCTCACCCCAACTGAAAACCAGTCTTGTTTGTCTATAGGATTTCTTAATCTGTCATGCACTTAAGCAAACACCTGTGAAGGGAGGGATCTTGTTGCATGTTTCAACATCCTTAACATCAAGATGAGTTTCAAAGATCAATCTTTGCAACTAGCCCTCTGTCACTCAGTTTGTGGGCTTCTTACCTGGGGATTGGCAGCCAGGCGCAGGTATATCAGTATTGCCTAAATGCAAAGGCAATGTCACATTTTCTTGTGTTGCAAACTTCTTAGACTTTTGAGTTAAAAATCTGAAAGTTCTGTCTAAAAAGTCAGCTGCAGGGTTTTAATTACCCAAGTGATTCCATCTTATTGTTAATTGCAGTACATACAGAAGAAGTATAAATTCTGAGGTAACAAAGCAAAGATCTCAAGAAACATCTTGCTTTACAGAAGAATCTGAGGATCTTGAAAGATTGTAGGATTTCTAAATCTGTGTAACAAGTAGTAGGCAAATATTACCATATAAGGTGGCTTATCTGAGACATTCCTGCTTGTTGCTGCCTCAAAAGTGATAATATGGCTTCCATCATGCCCAAACAAGCTCTAGCCAGCTGGTTTTGGTATGAGACTTGGTATCCCATAAATCAATCTATTGCAGCAATAAGTCCAAATGAAGGCTGTAGTGCCCATTACAGGGAACTTGTTTATTTCCTTCTAATGAATTCTCCAGTGTTATCAGCTCCCGTAACTATCTGCCCAAGAGGAGGTTGGATTGTTTAAAATGGAGAAAGGAGCTCCTGGTTAGCTTTTTTTTAAACTCTTGTGCAGACACATATATTGTCTGTAAGATACACAGATTTCCTGGCTTAAGGAACAAGTAGTTCCTTGAAGACAGCACTAAGGAAACTTGGTTTCCTATTAAACAAAAGCTGAGTAATGCTTCCCTCAATTTCAAGGTTTCTCTCAAGTGTGTATTCTCTAGTGCATAGTCAAGGGGATGGACCTGTGTTTGCAGTAGTTATGAGATTCCCCTCCTTGTGCCTTATTGCAGTTTTTCCCACAGTTCAGAATAACCAGTCTTGCTGTTCCCTGCCAGTTCATTTATGGACCAGTAACTTTAAGAGTTTCATTCTTTTGAAGGTTTCCACTGTTACCATTCTAATTTGGTTTAAAAACTGCCTAACATGTTAGAAATTCCTTTTTCTATCTGGAAGGCAGGCAAAGCGATCATACATGACTTGTTTCCACAAAACAACAGGATAAAAATAGCTTCCTTTAAATTTTGTGTCATGAGAACAGGGCCTGGCCCATAGTTCCACAAGATAATTTTCCAACAAGCAGAAGAACTCTACTAGAGAGGTTAGAATGGGTGAACAGTGTATGGAAAGGTGTGTTTGGGGGCTTTAGATCTGAAGAAGCTTTTGAAAAGATCCTTCACTAAAGGCAGTTAAAAGCAACCAAATCAGCACAGGGTGGTATCTTCTTGTGGATTAACAGCAGCAGAAAATAGGAAATAAAGGGCATGTTTAAAAACCTGGTTGTGATAAATGTAAAATAGGATCAGAAGCTTAATTATATATTCCCAAGCATGGTCTTTATATGGCTTACTAGCATGCAGGAAAGAGATCTTGGTGTAACAACGATCTACCCATTTATTGAACACCGTGTGCAGTGTTGTTCACTTTATCCTAAAGAGAGGAACTTTTATTCATAGAAGAACCAAAAAGAATGCAGAGAAAAGATGATGACTTGACTACTCATGCTCAAGTGAATGTAAAGGAATTGTATTTGGAATGACAGATTTAGCTGAACTGGAGAGCTGTAAGTAATGCACTTAGTCTTTTTTTCCTTTCCCTATGAAAATAAGACAGGGCATAATACACGAGCAAGGAATAATCATCTTAATAAACTATTTTAAACCCTAAATTTCCATACTTTGTTTTTTCCCTGATAACTGATACAATTAAAAATAAGATAGATTTTGTGGTTATAGTTTATAGGGTTCACCCTCCCCTTCCCCACTACTGTTACTGAGAATTTTGTATGAAAGTAGAAAGCTAATACCTTCTTTAGGCAACCATCAGATGTTACTGTTTACTTTGGTCTTTAGGGGTGGGCTTCTCACATAGTTTTGCATGTCTGAGCATGGTATATTCAGTTTCCTAAAGTCAGATGCAAAGTTAGACACACTGGAAAAGGCTTTATTGAACCTATTTCAGTTGTCTGCTTTAGGTGACATATATTGCTTCCAGGAAGTGCATCTTTCTTGCCAGTGCCTCTGAAGGGACTAATTCGTAATTTACCATACCCAGTGCAGCTTTCTACACTTGGCCAGAGTAATACCATCTACTGTCACAATTCCAGTCACTGAGAGAAGCAATTCCCTTTCAAGTTCCTAGTTGTTTGGAACTTTGTTTCTTTTGCCTTGCTTCCTTTCTATTTTCCTTCTTTTTTGTCTCATTTTTGACATGTTAACAGAGAATACTGTAGTGCTATTAAACAATAATTGCAACTGTTTTCAGTCCCCTTTCTCCTCCTATTGATGTATGTAGTGGTCTAGAGCCAATCCATTTTTCTTAATCAAAAGAATATTCTCCTCAAAGACACTAAACTGAGTTTCGTTTCTGGAGTATAGCAGCACCTTCTAAACTCACTCAGAGTGTCAAATCTGTTACACCTTTAACTGCTTAAATAGTTAAATATAATTTGTTGGACTTCTTTCTTTACAGATTTTCATGAATTCTTTCTTCTGATTCTGTAGCATCCTCTCCTCCCTCCATTCCCAATGGAAAACAACAGGGCATGGCCTGTAATTCATACTGAGGTATTCCCTAATACAGCTGGGACAAAAATGTTACCTTCTCCTGACTCTAGTACTTTATATACAATGTACCTGATGTGATTTATGCTTTATAATTGTGCTGACTGGTTGGCCAAAAACTAGTGCATTGGATCGTGATCAATGTGCTTTGGTAAAGATAAGCATGCTTAATCTCACCATCATTTACTAAGATTTACCAGATATCAAGGGCAAGAAATACTACTTTGGAATAGAGAATGCAGGAGTATTCGATGGGCCTCACTTGGAAACATAAAAATGTAATTAATTTTATATATATTCTTAAATGAAATTATTTGCTTAGTTAAAGCTAACTCACTATTCACTATTTCACTTGCTATTTGTCGATATCCTTCACCCTATAATTTAAAGGGAGCATTACAACATCTAATTTTCAATGTCATTTTTGGAGCAAGACTCTTATTGCTCAACATTTCCTGTTGTTAGTACGGAAACTAGCTCTTGGCTCTAAGTATAGTACAAACACAAGAGCCTTCCTGTTTTCTCTGCTGTGCCCATTGACCAGTGACAATATCCTCATTCCCAAGACTTGTGCATAATATCTTAAGAGGAAGTAGCAAACATCTTATTGAAGTATGTACTCATGGTACGTGAGAATATCTGTATCCTGACAGCTCCATATCCCTGGTACTAAAGCTCTTCCATTATTTTTACAATTTATTTATATGCATTTGCTGTTGGGATATTAAAGAAGTTTACTGAAGAAGAATATGAGATGATTGTATATGAACACATGCTATAGTTTCTGAGATACTGGGACAGATGTATGGAAAATTAGGAAGGATGCATATACCTCTAAGAATGACTAGATGATGAGGTTCAGAGACAGACAAGGATGTCAAAGTTCCTACCTGCAATGCCTTGCTTGGCAAATCAAAATTCAGGATACTATAGGACTAACAGATTATCAAGGCTTATTTAATGCACATAACAACAACCACAGCATTATCAGGCTCTCAGTTACCAGGTTTAAAAAAGGAAATCCAGCCCACATTCCCATTTGACTGTTGCATGACATTTTAGTTGGAATTTACAACCCTGCTTATTTGACAGGGGCATCATAATTCAAGTAGAATTGAGGTGTAAGGTAAAGTAAACCTGACTTCCAAAACCTGTCGTGTTCACCTGCAGCATCTAAATGCTTTAAATTTTGCAAGTAAGTTTTCAGGCAAGGGCTGGGAACTTATGGATCAGCAATAGGAAGTGAAGCCTAAATAGGCAGCCATGAAGAACTGCTTAAATTACCAAACCAACTACATCATCTTGCAGTAGGGGGCTTTTATTTTTTTTCCCACAGGGCCACATAGTGGGTTGGATGGAGTCTGCTTGGATCTTCTCCAGCTTGAAGGAAGTAGGGTGGGCTGGGGGGATTTTTCCAGAGAAAAGAGTAATTATTTGGATTATACACTGCATTAAATGAAGAGGTTGTTGGGAAATTTAGGCTTTTCCACCCCCACGAGGAGACAGCCTCCTCTAAAGGTTCCCATTCAGCCTGACTGTTGTGTGGCCAGTAGTTCATTTGGCAGACTACCAACAGTTTTACTCATTATGCAAATACCAGGAAGGAAATGGGGATTTTCAGAGGGAGGTAAGGATTTTATAAAGAAAAATGGGTATTTTTACCTCTCATCCAAATCCAGGCATCATTCTGTGGGACAGAAAGGAGGAACACCTCTGAATATTGGCTTTCTGTCTGCCAGATTCTAGGACTTCTTTACTTATGGAGTGATAGGGTTTATTAAATAAGGTTTACTGGGAGCTTTACACTGGGTTGTGCTAGAAAAACTGAATTATTAGCAGCTCTTTGTATGTATAATAGAAGAGACTGTATTCAGGAGGATCAAATCAGCAAGAATTGTGGACAGTTTAGAAGCACTGCCAGCTGTTGTGATAAAATTCTTGTCATACATGTTTTTTCTTACACCTCATTGCTTGAACTCATCCTATTACGTGAGAATGTCAGCTTTTGTTTAAAAACAAATACGTCTTTTCCCTGTAGCTAAAGACATTAAGTAAAAAATGACATTCAAAAGGTCAACACACACAAAAAAAGAAGGCAAATGAAAGGCAAACATTTTTTATTCACTGAAACCCCATGATTATGAGAAAAGAGGCTGACTCACTATTTTTCAGTCCTTACAGTTGACCATCCTGTTCTGACACAATGCATTACACATATTCCAATACAGTGCACAGGGTAGAAAGTTCAGAGCCTTTGCTTTTTTGCTGGAAAGCACCAGTATGGATCACAGAATTGTTCTTTATTTCTTTCCCTTTCAACAAAATGGGGAAACAGGTTTTATGACATTGTTCCTTCTCTTTTACCCATTTTCTACCATCCCAAGTGACATTCAGTTGGAAAGCCAGCTTTGAGACTTGACTTAGTTTACACTTCAAGAAAGAATTAAAATGATTTTTAAAGCTCAGGACTGAAATTCATCCCTATACAGTTGGCAAACAAAAAGGCTTGTGAATTACTTGCATAGGACTTTGTGCAGGTAATATCCTAATGAAAATGTCCAAAGGAAAGGAATGGTCAAATCTCCCTGTGTTTAATGCAATTGAAAACATGCACAAGTGTGTTTCATAGACATATTTCAAGACGTAGTTTTCAGAGAAGCACTGATCAAAAATGCTGCATAAGGTGAAGTAAGTGAGAGATCTGCAGTTTTTTGGAGAGACAAAATTTAGAGTCACTGTGCTTTCTCCATTTATGCTACTGGAAAAGCTTTCCTTGTTGCAGTTGGGCAGAATGAAGCAGGTGGTGTTTGTCCTCTTTACACAATAGAAACATCATACAGAATTCAACTGGTTCAGAAGTTGGGTCCCCTGTATCCACTCTCTATCTTTACTAAGACTACATAAACATTTATGATTTTCTTATGATTTAGCAGCTTCCAAAGAAAAAAAAGTTAATAGTGACAACACTTAGCAGCAATATCAGGAATACTGAAAGAGCTATAGGGTTCTTCTTTTGCATTAATATTAAAGGTTTGAGTGTAGAAGAAGGGGTTAAGAACCAGCTGGTGTTCATTTTACACTAGCTTTTCTAATCCATCAATTATCCAGTTAAGAAACGGCAGTAAAATATGTACTTTATATATTGCCATTGGGCATCTGCCAGTTAACATGGACCATCTGAGTAATAGTTCTAAGAATCACATGAAAGAAATCAGTAGGGGCCAAAATGTTGAAACTTTAATAATACCTTGGGATCAGAACGGCCTTTGGCCTGACACCGTGTACTGTATAGTTGTTTTGAGAATTCATCAAATTGTGAGTTTAATGACCAAATGAATATGAATTTCCCTTAGTGTATGGGCAAAACATGGGGAAGTTCTGCTCCCAAGTGCAGGCAGTTGGTTGGGTTTCCAGCAGTGCCATTACTGTCACAGGGCTGGATTTTGACGAGTTATCAGAGGTAGGGACCTGAGCCCCCTGACTGGGAGCCCAGCAGCCTGCCTTAAGCCTGTCTGCAATACTGCAGCAGCTGAATTAGACAGCTTAGAATGGACTCCAAAAATTACTAGGAGCCTGCCAGGAGGAATCAGCACTTTGAGCCACTGATTGCTAGCCAGTAAGAAATACTGAAGATGGAGGTGGAGAGGCAACTCAGGATCCACAGTCTGG
Organism: Agapornis roseicollis; assembly: GCA_002631895.1. Lineage (NCBI taxonomy): Eukaryota > Metazoa > Chordata > Aves > Psittaciformes > Psittacidae > Agapornis > Agapornis roseicollis. The sequence continues at coordinate 27,865 of NDXB01020459.1, read as the reverse complement.
AGTGAAGGAAGACCCCAGTTTTGTGGTTTTCAGTACTCACCTGGGAAGAGGGAATCTCAAATTGCAGTCCCGGGTCCAAGGACTGCTTAAGTATTTTATCCAATGTCTGTTTTATTTAAAGTACATAAAGAGCTGTAGATTCCTCCATCACCAGACACCTCACTTACTCAAGCCACCTTATTTTTTGTAAAGCAGAAAAGCTTCCAAAGAAAGAGTTGAAGAGTATTCCATTTATTTTACCTCCCTTCCCTTGTTCACAGGATCACACCAAGCACATAGATGGTTAGGACACTCCAGAGTGTGGTGCACAAGCAGTGATGCCATCAACCACACCATGATAACTTGCTTGTTACATTCTTACTGTACTCTGAGATACGCAGGCAGGCTCACTGCTGCAAAGGGGCAGCAGAAGTCCCTACCCCTGCAAGTCTCAGCTCCTTTGAGTAGCTCGGTTACATAGAGTTGCTGTGCTCTCTGTTGACGTGATTGTCCATTTCAAGCCTTCTTGCTGACACTGGATATAGGTATCTGACTTTTGGAAAGGAGTGGTAAGGAAGCAGCTAGCAAAAGATATAACAATGTCAATCCTGGCCTCAAATCTTCTCCTAGTTGCTTCTAGCCACTTAGTGAACGTGGCTGTCTTTCACACTCCTTAATTTACATAGCTTAGCATATGGCTCCCTGTCTTCATTCAGCATGTCTCAGTGTATGGCTCCTTTATACTCCTGGTCCCCATTTGCCATGAACTCTTTCTTACCCACTCTCCTGTTCCCTTTACAAACTCATGTTGTACTTACAGGGTGATCTGTGCTGAAGTCCCTTTGAAATATGCTTTCAAGGACTGTAGTCTCACAAGGGAACAACCTTACAGGTCAGCCATTTGTTGGCCATTCAGCTCAGGAACCAGCTATGAAGATAGCAGAATTAGTGGTACTTTATAAAAGTCTGCAAGCATTTTCATTTGAAAATTTATGACCAGGGACTGGTTAGAGAGAAAACCCACAAAAGTTTTTTCAGTACTATTTCTGCCTTCCCAGAGTTGAACCACAGTCATCCCTAGAAGTTAAACTGAGGCCCATCTAATACTGATTAAGTGAAACACGAAGATCCCTTGCTTGCTACCAGCCAATATACATCCTACAGGCCTCTGATCTCTGAGGTGAAGCAACTAAGTTTGCGTCAGTGCAGACACATACCTGTAGTATCACCTGCCTTTGACATGCTAACTGTCAGTCTAATCTTTTGGAGATATCTATAAAGCAGTGGTTCTGGCCTCTCCAACAGCCACTTAGTTGCTATTTGTGCAAGCTGCTGCATATTTAAGCTTTGTTAGCAATAATAAATCATACAGGCCTTCTATCACTGCCATAGGAAGAAAAAAGTCCAATTTTTCAACATCTGTGGGTTTTGTTTCCTGCTTTTGCATTCTGCCCAATTTCAATACTAGGCAATAGACTAATCAGGGGCTTTTTAGTGGCAGTTGGTGCCAGATCACATAACTTCTACCAATTACAGTGAATCACTCAGCTTTAACAATCTCAGCTTTCGTTTCTAGTAAAGTTCACTTACTGATTCCTCAGTTGAAATGTTTGGAATGCAAAAGCTGAAAGGGAACGCTCAAATTCAAAGAAAAACAGTTTTTCTTGGATTCATAATGATTATAGGAAATTAAAGTTTCCTACTGAAGCAGTGACAAGATGTCATTAAATATAAGGCATAAGCTACCTGACAGCAGCCTTTAAAGTCAAATATTTTCTGTGTAAATAAAACAACAATGGCATAAAATAGAAAAATTCCCTCTAAATTTCCATAACTGTGCATTCCTTTCTATTTTTAATAAATAATCCCCTGTATCTTGGTACAGAAAGTTTTAACCTACATTATAGTTGTCAGAAGAAATCTGACAGGATTCCTTGGTGCAGATTTTCAGCATGCCACGTCTTCAGTGTATCAGTTTTCCAACATGTCAGTGGTTCAACAAGAACATTTCATTAAACTCTAGCAGAGACTGTAGATGATTAATAGCCCCAGATAAAACCTCAACTGCCTTTTAAATCTGGCAGATAAATAACAGTCCCGTCACAAAAGGAGAAGCTTCTGGATGATGGACAGCAAAGTGCACCTTCTCCAAGGAACCAGGTTGTGCCCAGTTCGCCTCAGGAGAGGAGATGGATACTGTTAAATCTCATTTGCTGAAGCCTTGTAGGTGAACTGCATAGTTTGTCACAATTGGCAGTCATCACTGAGGGTAAGCCAAGACTGGAATAGCAAAGCTGTTGCGTAGGAAGTGCACTGGCAGAGGATGTGTGGAGAAACTAGAATAATGGCAGGCCATGTTATACCCAACTTCAACTAATACACCAGCTTTTGCTGTAAAGTTTAAGATGTACTTTTTATTTAAACAGGAGTATAGCACTTCTTATATCAACAAAAAGTTTCCATACACAAGGCTGACCAAGAGGCATTTTTGATTTAATGCCCATCAAAAAAATTAAATCAGGAAATATTTTTACATGTGCTTACTAGACTTTAAACATTTTTCTTGAAGCAAACAGTGTGGATTATTCATTTAAATATTTTAAACAAATTGCAGATTTATTTTTTTATTTGCTTGCCTAGCTAAATATGAAGGTTCTCCAGTAATTTTTACCTGTTCCTCTTGCAGGGACATTTGTTTTTATCTTTGACTAAAGGAATAGGCAAAACTTCTACTCCTTCTGCAGTTAACCTGAATAATTAGCATCTGAATAGGACCCATCTATTTGGAGAGGGAAACTATATTGTGTTCCTAGAGTTCCTGCCTGTGGCAGACATTGAGGGTCGATTCTGCTACCAGCTGCACAAGCTCTTCTTGGCTTCAGCATAGGGGGATTGCAAGGGAGAGAAGCCCTGTGATATTGCCTGGGGTGTAGTGACTAACTCCCAAAGATCATCAGCAGGCAGCACATAACCACATGCCAGCACATGCAGCCCTGCTACCAAGCTGCAAGCTCTTTGACTGGGATTTCTGGGCCCCACTCAAGGGAGTTTGTGATGACCATACTTTCAGTGTTTACTCTCTAGTGATTCTCATGTATCTATACATACATACATGTATACGCATACATGTATCTGTGTGTGCATGCACCTTTTCCTTTCATGAAAACAGAACCTAAAAGAACAGTGTATGTTAGATTATGTAAAGGACCTTATGGGGAGGATCTAGTCCTTTGCTATGTACTGAGTCACGCACTTTTTCCATCAGCCTTTGTACTCCCTGGTGCAGCCATGGTCTGGAGCTTTCTGACCAGGTTAAAGGATTGCAAACAGTCTGGAACAGCTGAGAATACTCTGGAGTGAGATCTTTCTCTTTCCACTAAGCTCCAGCAATTTCAGTTTTCACTGTTACCTTTCTATCAGCCCATTGCTGGTAGCCTGACTTTTTTTTTTTTTGGTGTTCACATCTGTTGAGAGAAGAACCAACTGGGGACTTTGCCCAGGAGCATACCTTTAAAAATAACCAGTTATTGTAGCTGAAATGTTTTAATAAGGTTGAAATAGAGTAGAACAAGTTGAGATAACTCAGGTTTTGTTGCAAGATTTAATTCAAGTTTCATGTCTGCATGTCTGTTCTCAAACATCAGGATACAAGTGTTCTTTGGGATCTTAAAAAGTTGGAACAAGTTCTGCCATTTTATGCTAATTGAAGATTTATCCATAAAGTTTCAGGATTGTATCTATACCATTTCTACTACTTCAACTACTAGTTCAACCAAGTATTATTAGTTCAAGTACTTGGTTTTGAGAAAACATTATTGAATGATGAAGGAAGGAAACAAAAAGAAAGGCTATTTTCTTCTTCCTTTCAAAGAAATCTCACTGTTAAAACTACAATGTAAATCCCCAGCTGACTCTCCCTCTGAACTCAGTCATGCTCCCAGGAACAGTGTGGTTCAGAAAAAGCCATCACACCAGCTCTGTGCCCTTCAACAGCACCTTTCAGGCTTACGTTTTCATTACAAAGCAACAGCAGCTTTTCTACAACCATTTCCATAGAAACATGAAGGAAATTCTTTTCCTGGAATAATAATTTCTGGTGATTCATTGGTTACAGTTCTATTTCTAAACCATGCCTTGGGTGGCATGGTTTAGTGTGGGGTGTCCCTGCTTATGGCAGGGGGGTTGGAAGTAGATGATCTTAAGGTCCTTTCCAGCCCTAACTATTCTATTATTCTATGATTTCCTGAGCCTTCTGAATTTATGCTGAAAGGTTTCCCATAGTTTGCAGAGAGAAGTCTTCTTATCCTCAGACATTGGCATTGGCCCCCGGTGCCATTCAGCCAGATAAAGGGTGGTCATGACACTGCTGGCCTGGTAGGGTTTATTTGTTTCACCCAAAGCCCTCTGCTACATTTCATTCAAGTGGTGCAATCTCCTTGTTTTCCTTTGGATAGTTTTCCCACCCCCCCTCCCTTATTACTTTCCTTGTGGTGTAACTTTGGTAGCAGTGAGTTAGTGACTTGACCCCACCAATTGTGCTTCATACGTGATGAGCTGTGTTAATGTTGGGAAGTAGATATTGGAGATAGAAGTTGGACACCATATGTCACTGTTTCTTTATGATATATGATTGGTGTTACATATCTCAGTAGTGGGGAGGGGGTTCTGCTTTAAGGCTAAAATTCATCATAGTTTTTAACAGATACACAGAGGCAAAACTGAGCCTGAAAAAAACCAGCTATGCAGATGTAGCATTTCTTAAACTTCAGTTTAAACTCAGCTAAGACTTGTTTAACAACTCTTTTTCAGCAAATTATCAGGAGCTAAGGAACAGAAGTCTCCTCTCAATTTTCCTTCTTGTTCCTCAGTAATTGCAAATGCCTTTCCTCTCCTGCTATGCAGTCTCACTGAGAGGCCTGCAGGGAAAAGCCAGCCTGAGAGCAGCTGAAACAAAACTCCAAAGCTTTCTGAGCATTTAGGAAACCTTCTCTACCTCTGACCTCTCTACCTTCTCTACCTCTTCTCATATGGACTGGCTCATTACAAAAGCCTATCCCCCTTTATTAATGCTGTCTTTTCACCTTTACCTAGATTCAATCTATACTTGTCTGCTTAGTTCCTTGTATTCTGCCATATTCTGCCTTCGGTGTTGCTTATACTTTTAAATTCTATTGAAATTTCCCCATTATTCACTTGGGTTTTGTGCTACTTAAAGCTTTTCTCTCACCTTGTACCAGTATCAGCTATTTAAACCATAAACTCTTCAGAGTTCTGCTCTGCTCTGGGACTTTGCTGTGCTGTGAGCAGTGCAGGCACATTGAGGGCGGATGTAGAAGCACTAAACCAAAACCCCCTCAATTTTGAATGACAGTCTGTCATTTGATATACTGAAGCTTATGATGATTTCTTTGCTGGTGTATCTAGAAATAATACCTACAGAAAAAAGACTCCTCTCTGGAGCTACCTGGAGCATGTATTTTTTTAACTTTCTGCTGAGCTCCTGCTTGAAATTCAAAACATTTTAGCAAATCTATGGCTTTTGGAGAATGTCTCCTCCTGCCATTCTTTTCCCTTGCCTAACCCAGAGACCTGGGAGAAATTGTAAACTCACATTGCAGGCCACAGAAAAGCTTCTTTCACTTGCATTGAAGTTCCCATTTCACACTTTTTTTTTCTATGGGTTTTTCAAGCGAGTGAGAATTTCAAATAAAATTAAAATTCAGTTAAATTTAAAATTTAACGTATGTCATCACTGACATAACTGCCCTCCCCAAAAGAGTTGTCTTCCTACTTCCACTGTACTCAAGCATTTCCCTCTGTTAAAACAAAGTATATCTATTATTAAAAGAAGAAATCTACATGTGCTTAAAAAACATTCATGCACAAACCCATGAGTTTTACTACAGGCACACAAATCTGTTTCACAGTAAGAAATAACAACAGTAAAACTACAGCATTAGTCACATGAAATTAGTCCTCCCTTTGAAAAGACACAAGTCTTTTCCATTTTATACTTGGTCTGGAAAGCTGGAATGCTGGAAAGCTCCCAAGGTCAGCAATTGAAACTGGTTGGAAAACTTTCATGTCAGACAGGACATGTTGAAAAGATAAGCTTTTCTGAGGGAATTCAGACCTATTTTGATGAAACTTCACATATACCTTTGATTCTTTTGCTTGGAAAAATGGTATATCACTTTTTATATGATGCGCTGTCACAAAATACATTTTGGTTTGATTTTATTTTTCTCCTGTACTTACATGGTGATACAACACAAACAACAACTTCATTTAATAAAAAAGCAAAGATGTTTTCATATTAAGCAGAAGGTGTTCTTACAGCTTTCCAAACTAAAAATGCTATAAAATAGAGTAGGTTGACTAGTAAAACATACTGCTTGACATCTGTAATATTCTGTAGCTGAAAATACATTATATAACCAAAATATTAATTGAAATTCAACTTGAATTTTCATACTTGAAAGATCTTTTCTAATATTCAAATCGGAACTCAGAGACCAGTTTCTAAATGCTGTTATTTCATGAAACAGAAAGCCCAAGTTTGATCTGTTCTGTAAAGAGGGACATAATAATTGTGTATGATCCAATTTTCATAGTGAGTGGCAGTGGTTGTTGATTTTAAGACCATCCCTATGCTGAGAAGCACTTCCCAGAAGATAATGACAGGGTTAGCCTTGTAGGTTGTGGCTGGACAGTCAAATTTACTTCAAATGTGCCTTCAGAACTGAGCACTGATCAATAACAATGATTAGCAGGAGGTATACTTTGAAAGGAGGTCAGGAGTAAAAAGGGTCAAAGGCAAATTATAGAAGTAGGGGATCCTTTACCATAGATTTTGTTCTGAATTTTTCTGTTGGACTTTTTTCCTTTCCATATCTCTGAACTGATCTGTTTTCATAACATCGCATTGATTTGTGGTGTTGTATGGACTACAATTGGGTTGATTTCCCCCAGAGGTTTTAGCATATCCTTATCACAACAATCAGAAAAGCTTCATCTCATCCCTTTGACTATATCTAGGTTACAGTTCCCATCCCTTGAGTCACCCTCAGAATTACTTACACTTTATTTCTGGCAACTCCCTTCCACTTCTCAGCTCATATATGTAATTGAGCTGATGACCTACTTTGGGCTTCTCTGGGGTTTGGATTTCTTTCCTTTCTTTTTGTGTCTTCTCAAAGTAGAGTTTAATCGTATGAGATTGTAATTGATGTCTGTCTTTTGTTCTTCCTACTCCTTTTTATCATCCTTGGAGCCATCTGTGTTCCTGTGTTAATGTTCCACCAATTTCACCCAACCTGCCTGTGGTTTTATTTTCTGTATCTTTCCCAAGGCCCATTTCCTTTGGTCTAAGCTTCCTGGTCAAACAGCAAGAATATGCTGTGCCCATTTAGATTTAACTCCAATCTTTTAGAAATAACAGCCACTTTATATTTTTGAACATATAGAAAAAATAGAGTTCTCTATCACTGAGTCCTTCAAGAATTTAGAATTCTTTGCCAAAAATTTAGAAATGCTTCGTTTTCCTTTATCACTTAATAAATGCTAGCAGAAAGTCCTGCACTAACAGGCCATGTCACTCTTAGATGCAGATATAAACCTGTACTTGCTTTCAGGGTTTCCCAGTGTTTCTACTCTGTGCTGGAACAGAAACAAAATGTTTGAAATGTGGCAAAAATTACATTGCCAAGTTGGCCGTATTCCAAGTGAAAATTGTAATTTTAGAAACTTGGAAAATGTGTCTTTCTAAATTTGTAGAGTCAGGAACCTTGGAAGGTGCAGAGGAAGATAAAAAGAGGAGAGATTCTTTTATCTAAGTAACAGGTTTTACCTATCACTACATCCCATTCTGGCAAAAATATAACAAAATGCAGTCCTGGTATGTGATTTACATGCCTGTGTTGATCTTCTTCCAAAGATTGCTGTCAATTATTATGAAGCAATTTTGCCTCTGTTTGGAAGACAAAATGTCAAAGCCTTCATAATCCCTGATGGAAAGTGCTTGGACTGGTAATTTTGAACTTGTGATCCATAGACCCTGGCCATTATGGACTAATTTTCAGGCAGTCCTGACTAAGCAAATCCAGTTCACGTGTGACATTCTAAAATCCCTGCCTTTATTTTTCAAACTGCCATGAAACTCTCATACAAATAAAGTCTTTCTGTATTTTCCCGAGTTTTAAATAAGAAAAAAAAACCAAACTATAAACTTCCTAAATTCTAAATGCTATGCCCAGAATCAATAGTAATCACTGGATTACAAATATTGGGGGCTCGTCTTTTTTAAATATGGATCTTCACAGACTCGGGTATTACTCATGGAAAATATAGCTGCCTGTCCAGATATGGGAGGAATATGATTTGCTATAACTCTCTTGTTCAAAAGGTTTCTGTTTGTTATATAAAAAAGATAGTGTTTCAAATTAATTGTTGTTGTAAATATCTGACATCACATCTAAGTGCTTATGTGACCTAAATAGATGTCATCTACCTTTTTTTATAGTCTTGTAAAGACAGTAAGTAACCTTCTGGAATTGTATGTAAGATACACGGGTATGTTCTATTACTGATTCTTATTTAGCAGAAATTAAGTTACAAAAGATCTTGCACAAAGCAGCACTAAAGACTGGGGTTTTTTTCAATGAAAACCTAAGTAAGTTACCAGGAAAAATATCACGGCAATCTCTAGCTGTCTGTTGGAGAGAATTTATTTTCCAATATTCTGCTATGCCTTTGGAAGACAGAAGGGAATTAACTATTAGCCTGTGTTTCAGTATTATAACTACAAGTGCAGAGCACAGAAAACAGGGAAATGTATTACACGTTAATTATAGTCCGTTCTGGTAATATCATGTAGTGTTAATGGACTGCTTTCCTTCTAAGTCATTAAGAATACATTTTCCCAAAAAAATTACATATAATCTTTATTGTAGCTTAAGATATAATCATCAAGTTACTCTCAAGTGAAGGATTAAACCCAAAGAATTCAGACTCAAATGTACATGAAGTTGCAGGATCTGAAAGATTAGAAAGTATATTCTACCCTGAAGCAATATAATAAAATAAACAGATGATTACGAAGGCTTTTTCTTATTTATGGTTATAAAAGAAACATGATTCTTAAAATAATTTTACTGAAGACTATGATGTGTGGTTTCTTTCCCATTTTACTCTTGAAACAGAATTTTTTCAAACACAGAAGCTTAATTCCTTAAATATTCCCCATAAAACAGTATTTCATGTGTCTTTAGCCCATTTTTCAATGTAGAGTAGATCTGGTAAGTTCTGTAACTAATTACTTAGCCTAGCCATTTTGCTCTTTTTTGTTGTTACAGCTATCATTTATTCTACTGAAATAAAATAAAATGCATTTTTTTTTCCTAAAAATGCAATTTACTTACCTAAATGGCTCTGAATAAGTCAAATTTAGAGTAAATGATGGATTTTTAACTGGAGTAAGTGCTGTTACTGCCAAAATAGGTGTGTGATCCTGATCCCACTGATGAGTTTTGGAAAAGGGTAATTCTTTGTAACATTTTCTGAAGGTTTTTTTACTCTCCCCTGAAAGACAAAATTTTGCTTAACGACATGAGAATGAAAGGAATTACACTTTTTATTAAGCTTTAAGTACAGTTATATACACAACACTGAATTATCCTTGCATTGGCTGCTTGAAGAACCCATCATTAAAGTAGCCAAGGACAAAAAAGCAGATCTCATGCAAAGCAGTAAATTGCTTTAAGGTAACATTTAACAAAGCTTGGTGGTGTATTTTTCAAAAGCATTCTGTTGCCAAGAGTTAGAGAGAGTAATTGTGGAGAAATACACTCCTTTTGTCATAGAAAGCCATGTGAAAAACTCTTGTCTTCCTTCCAGCTGCTGAGCTCTCCAATGCTTGCCCATTTAATAACGACCCCAGTTCTGTAACAGTGGATTTGCGAGCAGCTGTTTGCATCTATATTCACTCCAGATATATTAATGGACTTCCCAGAAGCAAAAGGGCACAGTATCTATCTGGGTAAGATGGGGCCAGCATGCGTAAGATGAACAGGGTATTGTTGCACCAAGAACTTGAACTAATTTTCACTTACCTGGGGCATCAAAGATGAGTTACACGCTTGTTTCAGTTCCAAGGCTTTGCACAACTGTACCTTCTGTTTACATTTCTTCTCTCATTCCTCAGGGTGCCAACACCTTTCCAACTTGAGGCAGGAGCCTGTTCTTTATCTGCTCCTTTTTCACCCTTCACACACACTCTAAAGCTTCCATCTTGCTCTCTGTTGCCCAGTTGGCTTTTGGGAGGGCAAACGACAACAACAAAATACCAATAAAATAAAAAAGCCTTTCAAAAAATCTTCCATTGGTCCCTTTTTCCCACTGATTTGAAGGCCCCCAGGGGGCTATCTGTTCCATGCAACATTCCAGCTTTCAGTGTCAACACCTCAGCCCTGTGCTCACCCTGCTCCATACCACTGTGCTGGCTTCCAGGCTGCACTCCTTGTGGTGGGGATATGGTCATCTCTTTGTTGAAGATCCCCTGTGCTCACTCTCCTTGTGATGTCAAACCAGCCTACTACTGATACCAGGAGGATCAGGTGGACAGTAGTTTCTCTGATGTTCTCTGATGTTTTCCAGGGGAGAAAAAGAATGTCACATCTTCTGAATGCTCCTTGACTGAAGGTAAAGTATGTAGCAGCTTCAGAGAGTGACTGTTAGAGCCCATTACTGCCCTTCAAACTTGACTTGGCATGAAAATGGATACTGGCAGTTCTATATTTTTGGCAAGGGAAAGATTTTATTCTGGTGCACAGGCCTGGATTTAGGCATGTTACTTCATAAGCTCTTGAGGTAAGGGTATTGGAGAGGAAACATTGCAATAGGTCGCCTAACTTGATTCTAGGTATCCATAGTAATCAAAACTTATTCTTGTGTTCTCTGATATAGAGTGGAGAGCATAGAGGCTTCCTAAAAATACTTTCAGAGGATTTTTTGGAGGCCTGCAGCACTGCTTTGAATTGCATAGAAAACACCTATGTAACTAGGATGCACAAACTCATTTCCTGCTTTTCAGCTTCTGACAAAAACTTACCCCAAATGAGCACTTACCCTCAAGCTTTCTACCTGTCCTGATAAAGCATTCCTACAACCTGAGGAACCCTACCATGAAGGCAGACCTGTCAACAGATAGCTATTCTCTATTGAAGACAGATTCACTGTTTGGCCCAGAGAAGTGCTGGTTTTACCCATGTAAGTTAAAATTACTTAAAAGCATTTGAGAGTGCCTAAACTGTGTTGTGAGCACCTGTGGAAAGCCCAGGAGGATTTTGTCATGGTCTCCTTGGGGACCCTACAGAGCCTGCTTTGACCATTCTGTGCCACATCTTGGCAGTTGTCTCTCGCTCAAGCTCTTTGCTGCTGTTGCTTCTACTTCAGTACAGGGAGAAAAACAAGATGGTATAGGAAGGAGTGGGAGAGACTGATGTGGAAAGAGAAGAACTACCAGGAAGCAGGAGTGGTAGGGTCTGGATATTTTATTTGATCCGCACCAAACAGGCCTTGAAGGCTTTGTCTATAGCTACTTGAATATCACTGCCTTACTTAACTTTCCAACTACTAATGCTTCTCTTTCACATAAACTCCCTTTTATCTATAGGTGGATATCATAATTTTGCCCTCTGAGAAGAATGAATTTGAAATGCTAGATTAAAATCTACCCATTCAGCTTTTACATGGTTTTGAATAAAGTATTCCTGCAAAACAAATGTATATAATGCTTTCCTATCACAAATCTAATTAACTTGCTAATATACTCTGTCTAGGTATACTGCCCTAGCACATGATACACTTAACAATTTGGTTCATTTAATTACATATCAGGAGCACTGAAAAACAGTCTTGCCACAAACTCAAAAGTTTTAATGCCTGTTTGTCAAAAGAGAGAGTAAAACCTTTTACATTGTTTTATTCAGTGGGGCAATTTTTGTTTAGTCTTGGAAACTGTATTATATATACACCAGGTGAAGACCATTGGCACAAGTTCATCTATCAGGTATGCTGTAAATACTGCAGATCCTTCAGGACAGTATCTTTAAAATCTCTGCTAGCAACAATAAGCATGTAAAGACATGCTTGTGTGTGATGGTTTGTCTGTATTTCTGCTGTGAGCGTGAACTCAAAGTCATTCTTAAAATGTCAGACTTTTCAAACTTTATTCTTTGGCTTGCAATATCTGTGTTCAGTTTCCTTTCCAAAGAGTTCTGTATTTCCAAAGAAGAGCTAGCTGACAATGAGACTGTAGCTCCATGCTCTGTAATACTAGATCAGAGTATTTCTGCCATCTGCAGCAATGCAAGTTTGACCCAGATTTCATTGGAACCCCCACTCATACCCTTTCCAAATTATCATGGCAATTCCTGTGCAAACCAGCATTCATTAAGGGACTAATGTCCCATACCCCAGTGTGTATTGTTTCCGCTTTAGTTTATTTATTTTGTATTTTACTTATGTTTATGTATAGCAATTTTAACCCTGCTGTCTTGTGGGGATGGTTCCCAGGGAAGATGGCTTTCTGGTTTGGGGGCTTTTCAGGTTACTGGGAGCCAGCACTGTGCCTAAGGAATGAGAATCTACAATGTGGAGATGGAAGGTGACTGGTGATGACAGGATGGTGAGTTGGCCAAATGAATATGATCATTCTTTGCAAATTAATATTCTGCTGGGTAGTGAGAAATAAATCCATCCCATTTCCAGTCAGTGAAATCTCCCTTCAGTCCAAGGGATCCCCAAACAAGCACAATACAACTCTTGTATTGCATGTGATACTTGTGGATGCTTGTGCATCTGCAAGCAGACTTGTACAGTTACAACATAAAGGGGGTGCTCTTTCCCTGGCTCATGCTCAGTTCTTTAATCCCTAATGCAACAGCTGAGATTAGAAGCATGATTCATGCTCACCTATTTTCTGGAAGCTGCCAGGGAGATGGATAAAAAGTCTATTGCTCTTTTCATTAAAAGCTCTTTAGAATAATAAATGTCGTATTCATTGTCAGTGCCAGCATCTGCATTCAGAAAATTGCTACCATCTGGTTCAAGTATGAGTTTGGAAGATGCATTACATCCTAGAGCATAGAGGTACCTGGAGACAGGCTTCCTGGCATGGTGAAGTTGGCCATGTGTGTCAGCCTTTCAGGGTTAGTTTGGGAAGCACAGAGCCACAAACTGGAAGCAGTTTCCAGCTATTCAAGAATTCTGTGTTCCCAGAATATTACTTGTCCCACACCCACTTTCTGACTTTGGCCCACTCAGATGCAGTAACCTGACCATTGTCCTCATGCTGTCCACTTTCTTAGGAGGGCTGTATTGTCACTGCACAAAACACAGACCCAGGTATTACTGAGGAATTGACATGGTACCTGAAACCTCCCTGCTCAGGTTGCAGTCAGGCTCTGTGGCAGTCAGAGGGCACAAGCTGTGGTTCCTCCAGGCTGGCCCCAGATTCTTACTCTGTGCTCAGCAATGAGCCTGAGATGGATGGGATTGTTCCATTTCACTGCATGGGTGCTGTCTCCAGAACCTTATAGTGCCTCTGTGCAGACCAGCTGAGATCATGGCAGTGCCTGAAGAAAATGGTAAATAATCACTTTTTGAGCCAGCTCTGACTGATCAGGGACACTATGCTGTAGTTTAACATAGATGAAACAGTTTGTCAGATCTTGTGGAGATCTGCATAAAGGAAAAGAAAGATCCATGGTGAAACAAAGCATACTGTCCCAAGCCTGTACATCAGGGAAGGCATCTAAGGACAGTGATTTCATAACAGTAAGAGTAAAAAGGGGTAGACCATCTTGAAAAACTTGAGGTAGATGCTCACTCACAGAGCAGAACAGAAATGCCGTGTCAACTCAGAGAGAAAGTGTGCTAGACTCAAAGGAGCAGATACAGATTTGCTTAATAGCTTTAAATCATAGCTGTGGTTCTGTATTGCATTTTCTGCCTGCATTGCATGCAACAAAATCTAACACAAAGATCTCTAAAAATTACTTCAGCAGTAAGTAGCCTAAGAAGTTAAGCTATCACACTTACCAGTATCAAAGTGGGTGAAATTACTGTGAATTGCTAAAATCATTGCATTTTCCTTGTAGCCACCATAGAAAATGCTCTGCTAGTGCTTCCCCAAAGGACTTCAGGTGAGACATTCTGTACCATAGCCCAGAAACTGATAAGCTAGAGAAGTGATTCCTTGTCTCAAAGGGACTGTTTCTCCATCACTGTAGTGTAATGAAGAGTTCACATCAAGGCCTCAATACTTCAGATGTATGAGTGTGGGAAACTGCAAGATAAACAAGGTCACTTTGTTGCAGCCACACTTGCTGATAATAGCTTGTCATTGATTGCTTCAAAAGCCTATAGCCTATGCTCAGTGTCTTCCAAATTAAGAAGGTATGAACTATACACTAAGTCAACCACAATCCTATGTCTTGTTAAAATCACTGCTATGAATGTTGGGGTCACTCTGGTTTAACTGAGAAGTGGTATCAGTGCAACATGAAGAGAAACTTAAAGGCTTTTAGCAAGGAAGCATACTAAGACATGTAGCGTACCACTGGATTTCCTGGTTAGCCAAGTCACAGAAGGTACATCGTGGCATAAGAAGAATGAATCCCAAGCTGTGTTTAAGTATAGTTTCTCTACCAAACCTATTTTCTCTCTGCACAGCTGAAAAGCATCTGGTAAGCAGTGAGAAAGGTGGCTTTAAGCAACTTAAGTCCTTTCCTCTGATCCTGGGCCAGCTGGGGACTGTTTAGCCCTCTGTATAATTCAGGGAAGCCTAAGGCTGTGCTTTCTGCCCTGTGCTGACATGCCTTCTTCAGAGAAGGTGGGGAGAGCAGGTGGTAGGGAGTAGGCATAACCCTGCTTGGATTTTCCTCTGTCTGGAACAGCAGAGCTGCAGGGCAGCTCTCTGCCTGCTTTTGTGCTGTTGAGGCAAATGTTACACGAAGTGTTGAGTCTGCTCTGCATGGAGCAATCAGTTAACTTCAGAGATCTATTTATTTATTTTAGCATAAAACACTCTTGAGGCTTCTGATCTAGATGGGTCATGACTCAACAAATGCTTTACTTATTCCAGTATCATACCATGTTGCTGCCCTGGGCTTGTTTCTGATCTTAGGCACTTGAAGTGGAGTTTCGATAGCAGGGCAGCTTTCAAAATCAGCAAGTCAGACAAAAGAAGAAAATGAACGAAGGTGCAGCACACTCATTCAGCATAATTGTCTGACATCTGTAGCAGTTAATTGCTGGAGATGAGAAGCAAATAAATCTCTTTTTTATGACTACACAGAGATCAGCAGCATTACAAAGCAGGGTCTGTTTCACATAATGGCCAAGGAACAGGCATGAATTGATTTTCATTTACATTGTAAATAATGTGATAATAAGACAAGGCGTTGGGCTCAGCCCAAGAAGTTTTCAACTTTTCTTGCTCCAACTACGTAGGTTTAAAGTGCAAAGAATGACTAAGTCATCAAAAGGACCTTGCTTTAGTCTCTGAGCAGAGACTTAACTCTGACCAACCATAGTAACAAAGTTTATGTATATAAAATAAATTTTCTTGGAGAAGCTCAGTGACATCTTAGTAAGTCAAGCAGAAAAGGCTTACAGTGTGTTAGCTTGCAGGAAAGGAGAGGTAAGGCAGTTGTTCTTTCCCCTGCTGTTTTTAAAGCATCACTTGCACACAGAACACTGCCTGCTTTTGACTTATGCTGAACTTCACTTCCATTAGCATTGTCAAGTCAGCCATGCTACTGGTGCTACTGGAGGAGTCTTAGCCATTGAAATCAATGGGAGACTGTTCATGTAAATGGGTAGACTTGAGGTTGAAGGAGAATTAGTCACCATGTGTCTCATCTATTATTCTCCCTCTCTAAATATAGCCTGTGCTGTTGCTCAGAAGCTATGTGGTGGGCTCACTCAAGCTGGGAAACCTTCCAATCTGATGTCATCACATGGGACATCCTGCCTGCGACAGTGGGGGCCTTGTCCAGCCAGCTGGCCCTGCCATTCCCCTGCATGTGTATCCTCCTGGAAGTAGGGGCCAGCCTTTGCTATCATACTCAGGATCCCCTCTCATAGCTTTGCTTTCCCTTCCTGAAACAAAATATTCTGAGCAACTTTAGAATATACTGGAAACCACTGGAATTGCTGGGAACAAAGGTGGCCTGTTAGCTTCCCCCAGCCCAGATGTCAGGGTGAGTTCATTATAAACTCCCTACCCCCCTCATAGAAATTCCTGTCAGGAAGAGAGTTTGGAAAGGGGCCCAAACAGCTCCTCCAAAGACTATTCACAGATTGGCAGCCCCAAGTGTTCACTCCTTATAAATTAAGCCTATGAAACCATGCAGTTACTAAAAATAACCCATCTGGGTGTCTTTCTATTTGTTTTTCATTTTGAGGGGCACTGCAGGTATGTGTCACATTACAACTTTTTGGCTAAGCAGTCTCTTTTTCAAGAGAACATAATATGAATTCCTTGCAGAATAACTTGACTTCAGGAGCTGGGATGCTAGAGAACAAAACTACTGCAGTTAGGATTCTCACACAGCTGTGAAAATTGATTACCATAGTCATGGCTGGTGCTTCAGTACTGTCTCCCCTTGTTGGGCGACCCACTTGTCCTCATGTTGTTAATCAGAAGAATGGTAATAGAAAGTGGTTGGCTTGCATGTGTAAGAGTAGGAGACATATGTAAATCACCACTAAATAGCTCAGTCTTTAACAGGAGCCACTCTTCAAAAAGACATTTGGAGAAGAATCTTTTGGAGATACTGTCTGACATGAGACACAATCTCATGTATATAGTATGTGTATCTGGTCTTACGTAAAACTGTTAATTTACATGACATTGCTATTTAAAATTCAAATATACCCCTTTTTCTGTCAGTATTCTTAAAATATGTATTTTAAAAGAAGGCAACCAACTGTTCTTAAGTCCAAAACTTCCGTTATCTGACAGAATGCAAACAAATCCTAAAGATTAAATCCTTGATGCTGCATTTACCCTCAATTTCCTCTGTGCTAGATACCTTTTATTTGTCATAGATGCCTTTTACACATGGGAAGGTCTCTTTTGTTGTGCATCTTAAGAGTCAAGGAACAAGAGAATTCAGAGAATGAATAGTCTAGTGCTAGTATAGGTATGTCTAGAGTAGGAGAATCTATCATGTTGCTTCACTTGAGAAAACTCAAGGAACAAACACAGGCTTTAGCAACCTCTAGTGTTTCAAGTGTAGCGCTGTGATTTCAGTTTGCTCCAGAAGGAAGTTGTGGCTGTGGTGAATCCCTGTAGACAATCCTATAAGCCACCAAAAAAAAAAAAAAGGCAGAGAAGTGAGAATGAAACAGGAAAATTGTGGGGAAGATGTCTTTGCTCTGTAGACAAGTTGTGTAAATAAAGCAAAAAATTGAAGGAACAGAGGTGGCGTGTTTTCAGATGTGAAGAGCTGCAAGATTAAGCAATTCTTGCAAATGTGTGGCAAAAGATTAGCATATTTTCAGAATCAATGTGTTAAATAGGTCTTGAAATTCTTCTCATAGCTAAGGAATAGGGAGAGAAAACTAGGGTGAGATACGGGGTCATTACTGAGAGTTAGCAGTGCAGGAGTAGAGACTAAAAACAGAAGCAGAAATGAATGTACATGCTTGTCATTTTCATTCTGGGGTGGACTACGCAGCAGAAACAGTCAATATTGCAAATGTCCTTAGGGATGATGGGCTTTGGTCAGCACTCAAACCTCTGACAGAGCATTACAAAGCAAATAACAATTGAGAAAGAACTCCCCAAATGGTAAACTCTGCTGCATCATCAGTATAGCATATGCACTGTATTGACTGATTTTAATGTGTATGCACCAGCAGTAGTGAGCTTAGTATCAAGGGATGTGAGAATGCTCTACTCTGACATACACTTTGATACTCTTATCTGCTCCCTCTAAGACTACCTTCTGTTCCACAAGCCCTAACCCTATGTCATGTAGCACTGTTGCCTTCCCCTTGCATTTTCATAGGCACAATAAAGGGTAGGGAAGTTTTTCATGCCGTGCACAAGTCAGCTTTCAGAGTTTTGCATTCTCACTTTTGTGCCTGCCAGCACTTTTCTTCTTCTTCCACCCCCCACCCCCTCTTTTCCTGTCATGCCTTTTTGTCACACAGCCTGTGCTGTGCTTAATCACTAATCTCTAGACCACACTAGGAGGTCTGAGAGAGTACAAGTGGATCACTCAAGGTGAGCATAACCAGTCTTACCTGAACACTTTGTCTGCAAGTGTCTTGACATCCTTGTAAATTAAAAGCAGCGTTCACCCTGTTACAGCCTGAAGAGTTATGGCTCACAATAATCACTATGCAGGATGTACACACCCAATCAATCAGTCCCTCAGCTTGTTGACAAAAATGCTAGGTATGGTAATTTACTGTTTAAATATTGTGAAATGAGCTGATAGTTTCAGCAGCTCCTAGTCAGCAGGTCTGGTATCACACACATGAACAAAATGTCACAATTGCTTCCAATCGGCAACCTTGTTGACAATCCCAGTAAAGGCTCTGGGTAATATGGGCAGAGAAACTTGACTGTTCTCTTATCACGAGAGTGTGATACCTTAGTAGAGACGTGTGGAAAGCTGTCACTGCTGTCATCCATACTAGTCTTCAGCTGTGCTTAAAAATCTTCAACCTCCCAAACGATTAGTGTGTCTAGAATCAGTGAGAGGAGAAGGCTGAAAGAGAGGACAAAAAGGTTTGAATGAGTTATTGTGCATGTAAATCTTCTGTGTAAAGTTCATTCATATACTTGAGCATTACTTGGTTTTAGCAGAACACAGTAGGCAGTGTGAATGAAATTTTTAAGCTTGAGTGCTGACCTGGAACAGCCTATATACCTATTATACAGCTACACACTGAGTCTTTAGGGGCAATGTACTGAACACTTCTAGAAATCAAGCTATTTACTTGACCACATCTGAAAATATCAGCCAGCAATGACAGCATGCCAGTTTTTGCAGCTAACCACATCACTAGGCTCAGGTGGGAATCCAAGATCTGCTTCAAAGGCCATTAAGCCTTTGAATTTTGGATCAGGCCTCAGTTAGTCCCAGGGAATCTAACCTGGTATAGCACCTTCTTCTGCCACACTCAGCATTTAAACTGAACTAGCTTAAACTTGCTTGGGTTTGGTAAGAATCCCTAAGCCTTGCAATCCACTCACTGATATGGATCTTGCATCCACTTATATGTTGCCTCTCAATTTGGCCATTGAGTCAAAAGTAGATGCTATCTGCTTTACTCTCCTACCTTCTGGGATACAGAAAAGACTAACAGAAAAGCAGCATAAGGGATCATGTAAGTTAAAGTAGTGGGTAACTCTCAGAGAACCAAAGCAGAAAAACTTGTCTTTCTGGAAAGTGCAGCCTTCTTTGTTGTTTTATTTAAGCATAGCACCTTCTAACATCTCTTTGGATTGAAAGTGGGGAAGACAGGTGATAATTTTTGAATAGCTCAGGAAACATGTCTGGTGATGCTGTCAGTCAGCTTTCATGGCTGGTATGGAGCAAGGCTGAAATAATCACATTGGTCCTACACATTTTGTATAACAGGCTGAAATAGTTTTCATTTCCTGCCAGCGGGAAGGGAGGAAAGGTGGGGGGGAAAGGAGTGGGGGGAGTGCTGACTCAGGGCTGTTTTCTCCACCAGTAGAATATGACTCTCTGAAGACTTACTTTAACATGCTCCTGTGGCATAGAAGGTTCTTTGTTTATTGTTCCATTTGCATGTGGATTACCCTAGAACCAAAGCATTAATAAATGACAACACAAAATCATAGCTAGGAAACTGAAGGAGTTCTGATTTCTTTTCAAGATGCACAGCAACATGCCAAGTTATTTATTCACACAAATTGTCTATTCTATTACATGGTTATGTGCTCTGAAGTGAGGAGATAAATAGTGGCAGAGAGAACAGTAAACTCATAATTGTACTTCTAAACAGGCAATGGATTAATACTTAGATTTGTCTTGACCTTAATAAATTCTCTGTCTGAGAATTGCATGAAGTCATCTGGCCTTATCCCTCTTTGAAATCTTGTATTCCAGAAACTGAAAGATTGATGAAATTGGTAGCGTTGTGGTATCTTAGCCACTTTTAAGGAAAAAAATATCACCATTTTTGTTTATTTCGACATTTAGGCTTATTGCTAAAATTAGAGAACTTTGATTTAGAACAAATGGCTGTCATCTATGATGGATTATACCATCTTTTCACTGTTCCTGTAAGTCAAATGGTGCTGGCATGAAGTTCAAAGACAAAGTTTGAGTGGCAGGTTACAGTTACAAGACTGAAGTCCATTTCTTAAAAATTAGAAGCAAAAAAACCCCCTCAAAACACAAAATACAAGATAACTGAGAAGGTTCAGCGGACTACCATGAAGTTAACTCATGAAGTTAACATGAAGTTAACAGCATACTACCATGAAGTTAACATGAAATTAACAGTGTACTACCATGAAGTTAACTCTGAGTACCTGGCAACTGTTTTTCTCAATTTTAAGATGAGGACTTGGGAACAGGATAATAATTTGTCGCAGTAATGGAGTCACACAGAATATCTCCTTCTTCTCCTATATACAGTACTGACTTTCACATAATATACTTCAAAATCAGCGGCAGGACAGGACTTGCTGTCTCTGTGGCAGTAGGCACAAACATCAGTCTCTTTATATTTAGACTCAGATTCTGGTTCTTACTGGTAGATGAGATGTTGCCAAAGCAAGTAAATGAAATATTACAAGTAAGCAGTGCTACACATAAAGAATGTATAACTCATTGTATCAAATGGGGTTTATTTCTCTACTTCTTCCACAGCACAAATGGCTTTGCTAGTGGATATTATCAAGCTAATATGATATGAATTAATACTATAACTGAAATGAAGTTATCACTGTAGAATGTAATATTATCAGTGTGCAATTAGAAAAG
The DNA here is from genome assembly GCA_002631895.1 of Agapornis roseicollis. Taxonomy (NCBI): domain Eukaryota; kingdom Metazoa; phylum Chordata; class Aves; order Psittaciformes; family Psittacidae; genus Agapornis; species Agapornis roseicollis. The sequence continues at coordinate 6,845 of NDXB01020459.1, read as the reverse complement.
AAAATCCATAGCTATCTTTCAAAATGCATAGATTTAACTAACTGGTTACTAAATCAAGGCCAAATTGTAATACTCCACCTAACACTGAACAGTAATGAATCCCAAAGTAGTCTTGTTAGAATGAGTGGGGTGATTTGAAGTAAGAGATAAGTGATTAAGGACACAAGCATCATTAAGACTCAGTGCAATTATGGACAACAGAACACAGAACTCACATAGTCAGATGTCTTAAGGCTGATATTTTTTGTTCTCCACAAACATATGACAGCATCATACCATTTGCCTTTGCACCATCATCATTTCCTGTTTTGAACTCCATATCTATATCGCGTTATTTCTCCTACAGGAACAGCTAAACAAAACAGTACACACTGCTACTTGCTTTTATTGCTGCTAAGGATATTTGAAACTTTTAAAATCTGTGTGGATGTGTGGGTGCATGCAATGGAGAAAGAAGGGTGCCATGAAGGTTTGAAAAATTTCCACATTATTTTCAGTGAGATCTTAAAAAATGCTTAAGGTTTTTAACTTTACAAATAATGACAGAATTTAATCACTGTGTACACAAAGGCTCCTGATTCATTAATGCAAGTATTACAAAGGTGTCTCTTGAATTATTGCAGTAAGGGTTCAGACTGAGAAGCTATAGTGCATTTTCTTGGTCCTGTACAATTCAGGAGCATGTGGAGGGTCCTAAATTTACTGATGATTCTGAGCATCCAGACCTAAACAGATAAGTTTGGCCTTCAAGATGTGAGTAATATCCTTAATAAAAGAAGCACTACCAAGGGAAACAACATAAACATATCTAATACAGATGAAACTTTTATAGATCAGCATACGCAATGGTGATTTACAGAAATATAAAGCAAAAGAACAAATGATTTTTGAATTATGGTGTAAAGGAGTGATATACCCTGTCCTTAGCTGTGAAGCATTAATGTTTCTTAACATAGCTGTCACTGGCAAGTGACACTACCAAAATAATTCCGACAGCTTGCTGATTTAAGACTTATGTATTAATCTGAGGGAATGGAAGATGGTAAAGACCTCTGCTCTTAGCACAGTGTTGTAAAGCATATGATAGGGGAAAAGCAGTCATCACGATGATCAGAGTTTGTCCAACCCTACTACTGAAGAATAGCCTAAAAATAGTTATAAGTCTAATTAAGCTTTACCTTGGAAGGAAAACAAAACCAAATGATAATAATGTCTTCACCAGTTAAACAAGAGAGGAACAAAGAAAGCAAGACTGGCTGAGAAGAGAAGGATGGTTAAAGATTAATAAGGGCATGACCTATATACTAAATTAATACTTCAGTTTTCAGTAGAAATGAAGATTCTGAGAGTAATGGCAGGGTATTTAATCAGGAATGAGAATGGGAATGGTAATTTCTTTATCATATTCAAAGTAAAAGCAGAGTTTGGGCTGCTAACTGTGATGAAATGAACAAGGAGAGGGAAGGAAAAAGGCACCAGATAAAACAATGAAAGAAATACACATGAAATTGAAATTTTAGTGATTCTATCAATTTGGAAATGTGTGATGCAGAGAGGAGAAAATTTTCCCTCTGACTGGAAACAGCATACCTAAGTATGGGTATATCCAGTTACTATCCCCAGAAAGCTTTTGGGGAAGACAGGTGAAGTGATCTAGGTGGCTGCATTCCCATCAGTTCAGTCACCCTTACAGGAGCCCTTAGCATGGGTTTTAAAATCAAGAACAATGAGCCATGGAGGCAAATGGAAAGAGAGTTAAACTGTAATGTGGTTTTCTTTATCAGAGGTGCATACTAGGTTAGTCTGTTATAATTAACATTCAGCAAGATAGCTTTCTCATAAGATAAGAGTAAAAGTCATGTTTCTAAGAGTGTAGATTATGATAAATCATTTGGTACTTTACCACACAGGAAGTTCTTGTTTAAGGATTTCAGGAAGGATGATAATACAGGAACTGGAAGATAGATAAGGCAGAACTAAGCAGAAGGCTAAAGTGGGAATATATTGAAAAGAAAGGCTCTGAGATTAAATTATCTCCAGTGGCACTGCATGTTCATCAGTCCTGCACTCTATTGTCATTAGTGAGAGAACAAGGTGTGTGCTCATAAACTTCTAGCTAACTGCTGAGGATTAACTTACTACACAGAAAGGACAACCTCTAAGGCAGAGCAGCAGCAATGGGTTTGCATAGTATGGAGCACACAGGCATCCACTGACAAAAGCATTTTCTAAGAACTGGATGTTTGTCAGCTATAGGTGAAAAAGAAACTCATGAAACAGTCCTGAAACAGGGTAAAGTAGTCAACCAAAGTATGACAGGGAGCTTGCCAGTGCGACGTGGCTGTAGAAATACGAAAAAACAAGTCCAGAGCCTATTTTCACTGAATACAAGGAAGTGCTTCTGACTTCTGAATTATACAAGGTATTAGTAAAAGCTAGGGTAGAATATTTTACATAATTCCAGTCAGTTGTAGTCACAGAAATTTATTTTAAACTGGGAGACAGAAAAGGACTATTGGAATGATACAGATAATAATTCATCTTATGGGAGGAACAGAAACCTGGCAAAGGACTATGCCAGATAGATAGATAGATAGATAGAAAGAAAGAGAGAAAGAAAGAAAGAAAGAAAGAAAGAAAGAAAGAAAGAAAGAAAGAAAGAAAGAAAGAAAGAAAGA